>JANBXA010000031.1:23172500-23445000 GCA_030556225.1 Cricetiscus sungorus | reverse complement strand
ATCAAACTCAGTCTTCAGGCTTGGCAGCAAGCGTCTTCGCCCACTGAGCCATCTCAACAACCCTCTACATTCAACTTTTTTATTTTCTAATTTATCTTTTACTTTATATGTTTGAACATTTTGCCTGCATGTGTGAATGTGTACCGTGTGGCTGCCTAGTGCCTGCAGAGGTCAGAAGAAGGCATTAGATCATACCCTGGGGCTGGAACTATGTATGGCTGTGAACCACCAGTGAGTGGGTGCTGGGAGCTGAACCTAGGTCAGCGTTCAATGTCTTAGAAATGACAAGCTATCTTCTACAAGCCACACCGCCTTATAGTCTGTGATTCATTTTAAACACTCAGTTTGATGGGTTTTGTTTTCTTGTTTGTTCGTTTGAGACAAACAGAGCTTTTTGTATGTCAGGCTAGTCTTGAACTCCCTATGCTGCTGAGAATGGCCTTGAACTTCTGATCTTCCTGCCTCCCGTCTCCCTGGTGCTGAGATTGCTAGTGTGCCCCCAGCTAATGTCAATTTTTTTTTTTACCTCATTTTATTTATTTGCAAATCCTTCCTAATAGTCCCAGGTTGGCGGCTCATGTGGGCTCCCTGTGTTGTCAGGCAGTTGCCGAGATGCCACACTGCTATGGGAGACTTTGGGTCTAGGACTCTCAGGCTGAGTACTGAAGGGCCAAGGCAACCTTTGCACCAAAACAGACTCATGGTATTGCTTGCTGAAGTCCCATGGGATGGGGTCTTTGTCTTCTCATTGAAGTCTCAATGGTAAATGCAGGGTCAGGTAGCTATGACCAACCCCTCCCCCCAGAAAATGGGGAGAGATTGAAGCAGCTGGGAGGGCCAGGCGTTCCTGCCAAGGAGTATGGTTAGGGCAGTAGAAATGGAGAGGAAGAGGGGGACAGGCGGTCAGAGGGAGGGGTAAACCCAACAGGAGCTGGGAATCCACCAGAGGAAGTTCGTGAGTTCTAGGCCCCTACCTGACTGTGTAGGGCTGGCTCTGAAAGGAAAAGGACATTCATTCATTCGACAAATATCCCTTTCATTCATTCAACAAACACCCCTATGCTGCTCTGAGTCAGGTGCAGGCCCGAGGAGGCAGGGAGTCCAGCTTCCTTGTGCTCATGCCTGTGTGTCTGGCCAGACTGCCCACAGAGTGCAGGAAGACTGGAGCTGACCCCAGCTCTCTTGCTGCAGTAGTAAAGTCGCCAGGCTGTGGACACGTGGGTCACAGTAGAACACAAAGTTGCTTCTGGCCTTGGAGGGGGAAAACCACATGAAATCACTGGCAATTCCCTTAGCCAAGTGTCTCCATAGGTGACTGATCCTTCAGCATCAGAAGACTCAAGACTTCACCCTCAAAGCAAGACAACTTCACCAGTTTCCAGATGTGCAGCTTAGGAAGAGAGCCAGGAAGTTTAACTCTGCAGGCACAGACCAGCCTTTATGTCATTTCCTCCCACCCAATTGCTTCTCACACACACCGCCATAAACCCCTAACCACCCCAAAACTTGGCCCTCAGGGAGATGCTTTGAGCCTCCCATCTCCTTCAGTTTGGTCAGCTCATGAGAAAGCCCTCTTCTGCCTTGTATTTTGGATAGCAGCGAACAAATGGGGCCCCTCCATAAAGTCTCACTGCCACTTAGTGACAACCGCCATTCATTAGGGGGTCCTGAGGACACGGTGAGCCCTTGGGGGGGGGTTAGTACTGGATCCTTACAGCAACCTCTCCTTTATAGGTGAGCCCAGAGAGGCTGAGCAGCTTCCCCAGGAACAACACACAGCTGGGAAGCAGAGGAACCCACATCACAACCCCAAGCTGTGTCTCTAAATTCCAGACCCTTCTCTGAGGTAACTGAAGAAGACCTGGGGTGGGGGTTGACATCACATGGGCGCAGTATTTGAGGTTTCTCCAAGTTCCATGTGTCTCTGCGGAGTCCCACAACCTCCTCCCCAACCCTGTGAAAGATCAATTTCCCCTATGCAGTGGCTGGCGTCCCCAGTAGCTGCAGAAAGCCGTGCCCAGGATTGCTGCCCCGCCTTATCGGAGTCCAAACATGTCTGAGAGCAAACATGTCTTCTCTTTGTCACAGAGTAATAGACTCTTGAAAAATCACATCCTGGGAGGATCGCCGCTGAATCTGATACTCCGGGTCTCTCTGTCAGTGAACCATGGAACCGTAGACTAACAATCTCCATGCAGGGACTGTAGGAGCCCTGGGTGCCACCTCTTCCCATTAGGCTTAGACTGAAGCTGCAAGGCTGGGGGTTAATGTGACCAGGAGGTCTAGGGATGCAGAAAGAGGGGTGTGGGGGTGGGGGCCCAGCCTATCATTGTGCTAAAGCACTCGGTTGGTGGGTGAAGCCTGGCTCTGTTACTGATGGTTTTTAATTATGTAAATCAGCCGAGGGCCTGCGCCTGGCACAGGCTTGGCATCCATCAGCTGGCAGCAGAATTAATCAATAAATAACAAGCTGGATGGGTCCTGGGCATGAGAACCAGCCACACCCCACCCCCATCTAGCTAGAGGGAATGGGGGGGCATGGGAGCCAGGAAGGGCTGTCAACACAGGTACCCACAGGCGTGTTGAAGCACTCACCAATGCTTGCAATGATAGTGGCTACTCTAGACTTGTACACTAGCACATGTTAGACTTGCACATCATAGAGACATGATAGGCAACACGCATAGGCCCACAGTCTCTTAGTGTCCTGGCACACCCAGTACCACAACAGTAAGAGACGGGGTCCCCATTCCAACCTCACACTTGTCCCCTCTTAACACACAGCCAACTGCTCACTACACCCTAGGGAGCTGGGCTGGGCTGGGCTGGGCTGAGGCTTGCATCTGACAAGCTGAAAGCCCAGAGGGAGAATCTGCCCAAGGTCATGCCCAGGGGTCCTCCCTCCTCCCTCCTCCCCTCCAGCACTGTTCAATAGTGCCAAGAGGCTACAAGCTCAAAGAAACTGAAGAAGAGAAGAGATGTCTGGAGCTCTGAAGAAAGCCCGATCCAGTTGGCAGGGTGGTGGCCTGGTAGGGGTGTGGGCAGGACAGGCAGAGAAACTGGCCTGGGCCTCCCTGCTCTCCAGCGAGCCCTGATGGATGGCTTCCCCCACTGCTGTGCTGGCTGGCTCCCCAGCATGGACCATAAATCAGACCCTCATCCCAGCCATGGCTGCTCCTTTGATCGCTTTCCAGTGTTTAGGGGATGGGGTTCAGCATCCCTGGTGGCAGAAGGGGTTGGCGGGGAGGACAGTTAAATTGATGGACAGGTTTCCTCTCCCTCTGTTCCTCCCCTCTACACCCAGCTGTCTGCCAGTCTCCGCGCTGTGCTGAAATCATTAAATAGTAAGGAAGAAATGACCTGAGATGTGGTTGTGTCTCTCGTATGTGTCTCCTGGATGGGTTCCTATCCCTTGGTCTGAGAACTGCTCAGCAGCAAACAGCCCCCACGCCAGTCTCCCAGCACCAGCTCAGGGAGGTCCCGGCAGCACTATGGAGCAGCACAGGAAAAGGTGCCCTTCATTGCCACTGCGAGTTTCACAGGTCTGGGCTTGTGACCAGGAAAGGGCATAGAGAACCCAAGGGCCCTGAGCAATCAGTCTGCTGGCGTGGTGGCTTGGAAACCATGCAGAGCCTCAAGTCCCAGCTGTGTCACCCTGAGCAAATAGCTTACGTCTCTGGTTCTCATATTCCCTATGTACAGAGTAGGGTAACAGGTTCTGGGTGTCAAATGAGTGCAGGCATGATGGTGAGCAGTCGACAACTCTAGAACATATCCGCTGTCACCATTAATAAAGGCACAGGTCCTCACAAGCCAGCCTCTTCAGAGACTTTAAAACCCAGGGTGCTGCCCCTGCCCCTTCCCCAGAAAACCCCAGAGTCCCTGGCTGATGCTAGTAATAGGCCCATACTGTAAGAGCTCAGCTCCCCTCCCACTCTCCAACCCAAAATAGGAAGCTCTGCCCAAGGCCGTGGAGGGTGAGGGTGGTGGCCTGGGCCTTAGTCTCCCTGAGCAGGTACAGGAAGGTTCTGAAAGGGGTGGAGCTCCGTGCCAACCTCCACCTCACCTCCACTGCCCCCAGAATCTGCCTTCCCAGCCTGAGGTAATCTTTTAATCTCTTTGGCTTTAATCTTGCAGCCCAGCATAAACCCAAATCCTCCAGGGGAAGGAAGAGGATGAGGGGCAGTCCCCTGTCCTAGCTGGCTAGTAATCTAAGCTTTAGGTCCTCACTTCATGGCAGAACTCCTCTCCTATTCTGCCCCCCTTCTCGGGAGACACCGGATCAGGAGATGGATCTAGGAGAGAAGGCAGGGAGCACATCCAGATGGGGCGATTCTGTGACGGATGATAGGATCACGAGGCTGTGGGATCATGGGTAATGTGGCATTAGGCAATTGGGTGGAGCAATGGAGCATTGGGGCCATAGGGTGAGGGCAGGTGGATTCGCTGTGACCACTATGGCCAGCAAAGCCTTTTGAGCCAGGACACCAAAAGCATTAACAATCAAAGAAGAAAAGTGTAAGTTAGGTTTAATTTAAATGAAGGACATCATGATTAGCATGGTAGAAGGAAGGGAGGGAGGGAGGGAGGAAGGGAGGGAGGGAGGGAGGGAGGGAGGGAGGGAGGGATGAGGCAGGGGGATCCATGGAGGCTCTAGACAGGAGTGTCTACAAGGAAGGTTAATTCATAGATACAGACAAAACATCCCAATAGTACACCTGGCAATGGGCTGTATAAAGAGCTGGTAGGGTGGGGAGATGCTTCCACAGTTAAGTGTTTGCTATGCAAGTACAAAGACCTGAGTTCAAGTCCTTGAGGCAGCGACCACTGGAGCTTTTGACAGGGGCATCCATGGAGCCTCCGGCCACTCGCAGCCTGAGGGACTGCAGCCCACTGCAGTGAAGTAGAGGAGCTAGGATTACAGGTCACGATGAACACAGCAAAAGTCCATCCTCAATGGACAAGTGGCCGGCTACCTGGGCCACCGTGGCCAGATGTACGTGACCCGGTCTTCCGCCTTCGGGGATGGGTGCTTTTGCAGAACTCATAAGCTCATGCTGGAATGCACAAGCTCACTAGTAAGTGCTCCATGGCTGAGCCACACCCCAGGCCAAATGTCATTTTGCATCCTAAATTCTCAAGCTTCTGGTGAATGACATCATAACGAGGCCCCTTTCACCTAAAACCTTCAAACTGTAGGTGGACAGGAGGCTTGAGAGCCCTGGGGTGGGGGAGGGGACAGGAGTCTGACCCCTGACCGCCTGACATCTTGTGTTGTCAGTGCTCAGAGGTTTCTAGCAAAGATATTAGAGCCATAACTTAAGGGGCATGTAGCTTAATCTCAGGCCGTGCGCCTTGCCTGTCACCTGGGGCAGGATAGGGAACAGCCACATGAAATGGCAGCCACTGGACATAATGGCTGGAGCAGCGGGGCAGACCTGGGAACAGTGGTGAAAGGCAGGGTGGAGCAGGGGTAGCTGGGCCCTGAGGCTGGGTGGGGGATGCTGCATTGACAAGCATGCCAGGCCCTGTGCAGAGTCTGCATCCCCCAGCCTAGACACAGGGCTTGGCTGTCCTGAGTCCTTAACGCTAAAGACGTGAGGTTCTACAGTTTCAGTCTCACCAGGCCCTGTGAAATCTACAGCAAAACAAGGCTGGGAAGTGGTACACGCTCAGAATGGGGCATTTCAGGTAGATGCTGGGCAGCAGTCAGGCCTGGGACTGAAGAACCCAAAATGAATGGGTCAGCGCAGTTTGCTGGGACCACCCCAGCAGGAAGTGGCAACCTGGGGATTTGAACCCAGTCTTATGGGCACCCACTGGCTGTCTGCTGTTGGCCCTCACAGTTGAGCAGTTCTTTGACTGTCCCTGGCGTGTCCTTCTCCTCCTGGGAGGTTCTGGCCAATCCTGATCAACATGCCTTCCTCAGTCTCCCTTCCCAAGACCTTTGAACCAGGCCCTCTCTACCTTTCCTCTCTGTAAAATGGGCACCCATGGGTGGGGTGGGATTTCAGGGGGTGGGATTCTAGGAGCTTCTCTGGCAGCAACCAGAAGTGGGGGGAGGGGGGTGTCCGCTGTCCTTACTTCATGATGAGAACATTCCTCATGCTGTGTTACATTGTTTCTTGGAGGAAGCCACATTTCCTCCCTGGCGCTGGAACATTCCACAGCTCCCCTTGCAGGCTGCTTGCATGACAATTAACCCTGGTTTGCTCTCCTGGCATCATGAAAAGCAGCCCAAAGCTTTTTCCTCTTGCTTAGCTTGGAGGTGGAAATATGTGCTTGTGATCAGCAATCCATTTGTCAAACACAAGGTCAAGCATCCTAATTTGTCTCATCATGAAGGCGGTGTGAGGCAGCTCCTTGCAACCCACAATATCTCACCATCTGATCCAGAGAGCCTGGGAGAGAGAGGCACAGAATCCCGAGTACACGCATGCATGCAGGTCAGCTGGGAGAGAGACCAGGGCAAAGAAGGGAAGGACAGCACAGGAGGGGGGGGTCCCTCTCCAGATACTGGGCATCTGCAGCTACTAAGGGCTGTGCACTCACACACACACACACACACACACACACACACACACACACTCACTCACACACACTCACACACACACTCACATACTCACACACACACTCACACACACACGCACTCACACACATGCATTCACACACACTCACACACACACACACACTCACACTCACTCTCACATACACTCACACACACACAGAGAGAGAGAGAGAGAGAGAGAGAGAGAGAGAGAGAGAGAGAGAGAGAGAGAGAGAGAGAGAGAGAGAGAATGTAATCCCTTGGGCCCCAGCACTAAGGACTTTAAACCTCTATCTAGGCTAGCCAGGCTCATTCCCCCAGCTGCTCTGGCTACCTCTGTCCCAAGTCTAGGTTCCCAAAGGCTCAGCAAGGAAACCCTACATGGCTCAAAACCAAAGTCAGCAGAGCGATCTGTTACTGGTGGGAATGTCACCAGAGTCAGGCACCCAGCACAGGTGTACACATCACGCACTCATGAACATAAATGCATGGCCAGAGTGGCCCATTAGACATGGGTGCACACCGATTTGTGTTCCCAAAGGCAAGACAATCCCAGAGAGACACAGAACCATCTTAAGAGGATGTACAAGGTGCACACACACACACAGACACTCTGTCCTGTAAGCCTCTGCACCCCAACTCGGGGGGTGCAGGGGGTAAATGATAGACTCATTCTTGCCTCTAGCTAGGCACTCCACTCTGAGGCTCCCAGCTCTCTGACTCTGAGTTGAATCCAGCCAGTCCTCCCTCCTGCTCTTGCTGTCTCCCCCAATATCTCATCCCTCCTGCTTCCTGCCCTGTAGGACTGGACCATTAGCACTCAGCGTATAAGAGCAGCCTGCTCTGTCCTACAGTCTCCCAGCCCCTACATAGGGGGCACTGCACAGAGTAAGTACCTGACCCCAAACCTCCCACCCTTGACTCTGGCTCCCTCCTCCTCTGACCTCCCCAGAGGAGCTCTCCTCTCTTCTTTACAAGTGAGTGTGGAAATACAAATTAGAGTGCAATTAGCACAAGTCATTAGAGATGGAGGCAGAGCCCCTACTGCACCAGCCACAGCTTCAGGCAGGCCGAGGCAGACTCTCAAAGACAACAGATACACCCAAACTCTCAAGTAGGAGTGGCCAGGCAAGCTCTTGTAGAGCACCCTGGTTTTGTTTAACCTCCTCCCTTCTGCCTTCACGCCCTCCCAGAAGCAGACAGTGTGGGCATGCTCTACACCCATCTCAGACCAGGAAAGCCAACACCCAGGGTGCTGTAATAAATAGCTTGCAGAAAGCCAGTGTGCCCAGACTGGCCTCGAGATGGATAAGGATCAGGGTAGCTCCAGGCCCCCAAGAGGCACATTTGTTGACCTAGCCTATGAGCCTGTAGTCTGGCCCTGAAAGAGAACCTCCAGAGCTGGGGAAGGTATGGACCCATGGGCTCAGTCTGGTGCTCACAGTAGCGTGTGACCGCTGCCCTTCACCAAATGACAGGATAGCACTTATTTTAGGACAGACTGGATTCACTGTCTCTTGAACCTGGTGGAGACACATAGTGCTAAGTTTATTCCCTTGGCTGGGAAGGAGTTCCTAGAATTTGAGTACAAGTGCCCATTCCAATGCCTTTATGTCCATTTAACCCAGTAAGACCCCTCCAAGCCAACACAAGCACTGGAAGAGAAGTCAGTACTGAAGCATGGGTGCCCCCTGCTGGTGATGGCCGGCACTACATACCAATTTCTAGACCACCAGGCACCCGTACATATCACCACCAGGACTGCCTGGAGGGGTGAGGTGACTCATGAAGTCTTGAGAATGAGCCTCAATGGGGCATGAAGATGATGAGAATCCTACTTCAGCAGCCAAGAGTGTGGCTATGGGTGGCAGTGCCTAGGTAGTCAGTGGATGCCAAGCAAGATCAAGCAAAGGGCAGTAGTAAATAGCCAGTGTGAAACATAGGCCATTGGAGGGACCATGAAGTGTAACGTGGACAAATGAAGGAAAATCTACTGTTTTCTAGAAGGCAGGGTGGACAACACTAGAGGTACAATGTGAGAGAACACTAATCTTCTTGGCATTCTGTGTTTGAGTATATTAGACATAATGTACCTGGCCCATCACATCCATGACATTTAAAAGTGTAGCAAGTACACACATACCACATACCCAACAGAGACATCCCATAAATGCTGGCAATGAACGAGTGAACAGACAGCAAATGAATGAAGGTATAGAGAGGAAGAGTGTGGATGTATTTACAGAGCTGTGGGGTCTACAGACAGCTGTCCTATGGACACTTTGTTAAGTCTGTGTCCTTGATTCCCAAGGGACTGCAGATGTGTGTCCCACACAAGCCTCCAAGGACACAGATGCCTGATTTAGAACAGCTCTGGATTCACTTTTGAGTTAGTGAAATTATTGCTGAAGGAGCCACTCTGCCTTGATGATAAGAGACCTCTCTAAAGCCTCATACAGAAATGGGACATGGGCTGACACTGATGAAGCTCCCATGACAAAGTATGGCTGCCTTAACCTCCTTGTCTCAGCCTCTCAGTGCTGTATGTGCACCACATGCCCAGGGCCTGCAGAGGTCACATGAGGCGCTCTATCTCCTGGAACTGGAGTTACAGATGGTTGTGAACCACCTGTGGGTGCTGGGAATGGAACCCTCATCCTCTAGAAGAGCAGCCTATGCTCTTAAGCACTGAGCCACCTCTCCAGCCTCTGGCATATGTCTTTATTACCAGCAGGTATAAATATTACATCAGCCGCTGTGCAGAGCAGAGGGCTTGCTATCCTGAGTTTATTTATAAGTTAGTTCATTCACAAGACTGTTCTCCCTGTGGGGGGAGGGAAAAAACCTTCCATGACTGGCTAATTACAAACATGTATTAGTGTAATGTAGTTAAATGTGGTTATAATCTGTGCATCTCTCATAAGTGTAGTCCTGACTCACTCATAACAATTTTCTTTCTTGCTTAATTAAAGTTGGAGGAGTGTGTGGTTTGGTGTGGGTTTGGAAGAATGATTGCCACTCGTATCATTAAGCCCACAGGTAGGACAGAGCATGTGTACTGGAGCTGTTCTGTTATCTTGCCAGACTCTCTTGATAAGGGAAAGGGAATTTCCAGTCGTGGAGTCTCATGACTGTACCTCTGGGAGAGAACTGAGGAAAAAAAGAAATGAACACTGAACTCTTAGGTAAATTCACTTATGTGTATGTGTGTGCCTACATGAATATGTGTGCCACATGTGTGTCAGAGCCCTTGGGGGTCAGAAAAGGGAGTTGGATGCCCTGAACTAAAGTTATAGGTGGTTTGTGAGCCACCTGACGTGGATTCTTGGGTCATCTGGAAGAGAAGCAAGTGCTCTTAACTGCTGAGACATGTCTCCAGCCTGAGTCTGCCTCTTTGGGAGCGGGCAAGGGGCTGAGACAGGATTTCTCTGTGTAGCCTGGAACTCACTCTGCAGACCAGGCTGACTTCGAACTCACAGAGATCCACTTGTTTCTGCCTCTTCCTCCCAAGTGAAACACGTAGGGGAGGGGAATAATAGTGTCTGTGAGCTATAGAGATGTGGGTGTGGTGGCTTACCTTGCAATGATAGCACTTGGGAGGTGGAAGCAGAAGGATCTGGAGTTCAAGGCCAGCCTCTGCAACATAACAAGTTTGAGAGCAGATTGAGTTGTAAAAGATTCTTGCTCAAAACAACATCAAAAGGAAGGAGGGACCATGGTGCATTTGTGGTAAGACTATGAATTGTATGGCTGCTGTAGAAAAAAGTATGGCGGTTCCTTTTAAATCTTCACTACTTGGGCCAACAAGATGGCTCAAAAAGCAAAGGCGCTTGCCTGAAGACAGTCCAGGCCATTCTCCTTTCTAGCAACCAGTGAGCCGGACTTTGGGTTCTGTGAAGCAGCATCTAAATCTCCCCCATCCCTCCATGGTCCTTGGCTACCAACATTGCCCTTGAACACAGTAGGTGCTCAAACCGTGTCTGGGGGATTAATCTGTTGAGACAGGCTCAGGCATTTTGCTGTGCTATTTGCTCAGTGTGGGGCCGCATGTGAGTTATAAAAGATATCAACAGAACATACTTGTAATAGGGCCCCTCCCTGTGTGGAGTTAAAACCGTCCTTGCAGTGCGACTGGTGATCTCTCTCAAAGTCATTTCTGAAGCAGAGACAAGGGTAGAGTCATGTGGGGACTACCTGTGCCCCATCAGGCTGGACAATGAATGTTTGTCTCGCACACACATATGAACTTCCACAGATCCAGGGAGTTTGGGAAAAAGCTGTGGAGGCAGGTGAACGGGGCTCTGTCCATAGTGCTGAACTCGCCAATGCCTCTCCTATCTACCTTGTTCCTTATCCTTTCTGAACCTTCTGGAGGCTTGGCTCCTGAGAGTCCACACTGTGAGCCTGAGATTTTTTTTTTTATTTTTTTTTTTTAAGGCAGATTCTCAAGTAGCCCACACTGCCTTGAGCCTACTACATTGCCAAGGATGACTTTGAACTTCGGATCTTCCTATCTCTACTTTCTGGGATCACAGGCATGTACCACCACACCTGGCTGCATAAAGCGTTGAGGATCTAACCCAGCACCTCATGCACTGTGGGTGAGCCTCGCCCTACCAGCTGGACACCTCCAGCCACTGGAGCATTTCAGCAGACACCTGCAATTGTCACTTGAACTCTTGCTTTGGACATCACCTGGTCTTCATGCCTGCTATGAGCCTGGCACTATGCCACAGAGTGACACTGAGGGAAATGTCGTCAGCCAGCACCTGGATAGGGGGGGGGGCTATCTATAATATATGGACAATGAAGGAGGTGAAGGAGGCACATTGGACTTGCTTTCTCTTGGATGACATTAGCATCTTGTGAGGACAGGAGTGACTGCAGTCAGCTAACACTGAAGTATGCCTCTTCCCCCTGGGCCTCCACAGCCCTGTCTGTGTGATGCACTCCACTCCTTCAGACATCCCCTGAGGCTCAAGCCTCAGATCAGACACTATTCTACATCAGGTGTCTAGGTTTCTGCTACCCCTAAACCCTTCTTCCATGCCACCCCAGGTACATTTTATTATTATCACTTTCACGCTATGCCATGTCTTCACCAACACATGCTGCCCCCTCCAGAATCTGAGCCCCATGTTCAGAGCAAAGCTTTGCACCTGACTCCCCTGGGTAAGATCTAACACACATTCCATCTGCCCACCCCAAGAGCTGAACAGTAAAATCGCATTAGTGGATGAGTGGTGGAGGGAGATGGGAGTGGGGTCAGGATGTGCCCAGGGAAAGTGCCACTGGCCTATAAGGCAGCTGGAACCAGTGAGTGCTCAAAACCAAAAGACACCAGGGTGAGCCTCGGGGAGACCAGGCAAAGAGCCAAATGCAGAGCAGAAGGGGCCAGCCCCAGCAAGCCTGCCTCCCCAGCAATGGGCGCCAGGGCAGATGTGCCCATGGAAAACAGATGTTCTCTGGGCCTGAATGTGGGGCAGGGAGGAAGGGGAGAGGGGGGAAGAGCATCATCTGGAAAATGGAGTGCCCATAAATGTTCTTTTATTATTTAGTATTCTTTTTATTGTAGAAAGTTTCAAATGGGAACAAAATGGAGGAGGGAGGGTGATGTCATAATGAATCCAGCATGCTGATCTGAAGTCCCAGCCCCACCCCACTCTGCCATACTTATTTTATGCCTCCCCTCAGGCCTCTTTGTAACAAAAATCCCAGACACATTCCACCCATAAATATTTCAGAATGTATCTCTCACATATTAGAACATTTCTCAAAAAAAGCCTCAGTACCACTGTCTCTTATAGAGACGTTAATGCCATCTAATGCGCAACCCCTGCTCAAATATCCTCATTTTCCTGAAAAGCATCTTTTTAAGGCCCACTGATTTGAATCAAGATCAAAACCAGATTCGAGGGCTGAGCTCCTTTCATCTCTCTCTTCTTCCCTTGTTGAAGATACCAGAGCCTCCATCCTGGAAAACTGTCCCTATGGAGGACTTGATGAATTAAACCTTATGATGTCATTGAAGCCCAGGGACAGCTGCCAAGGTAAGTGACTTCTGAGCAATGCTAGGACTCCTACCTGCTCATGCCTGGAACACGCTTTGAAAGGATGCCAGCACTGATGAGTGGGTGCTGGTGTGGTCAGCCCGACCCATTATAAAGCCCTGCTCCGTCACATGTCTGCCCTGGTGTCAACCCTTCAGAACCCTGGGGGGGGGGGAACCCACTTCCTCCTTTTCATGTCCATCCCTCAGATATCCTAAGGATCTACCAAGGTATGAGCTGTAGGGAACACGGAGGACAGGGCCCCTAAATTCTGTCTGTGTGATCCACTAGGCCACCTCAGGTGTGGTGTGTGTGAGAGGGGAGGGGTCTCCTACTGGCTCCTGGCTAGGGATGGGGGCTGGCTGGAGAAACCCAGGGCATTTCTAACACTGTCTGTCCTGTTTTGCTTTCTGTTGTGATGAATGCCAAAATAAAAGCAACTTGTGCAAGAAAGGGCCTATTTCCCCTTACAGGTCCACACCACCCTCCATGAGGGAAGTCGGCACAGGAACTCAGGCAGGAACTGAAGCAGAGACCAAGAAGGAGCACTGTTTATGGGCGTTCTCCCTTCGGCTTGCTCAGCTACTTTCCCAGATGGCATTGCCCCCAGTATGCTAGGCCCTCTACCATCAATCATCCTTCCAGGAAATGCCCTACAGACATGGCCACAGGCCATGGAGAAAATTCCAAAACTGAGGTTCCCTCTTCCAAGCAAGTATCTCAAGTTGACAACCAAGATTAGCCACCAAGCTGCTCTGTCCCCCTTGTCATGGGCCACCTCAGATGCCAAATCCAAAGGCCAGCTGCCACCCACACACTCATTCCAGCTATCAGCACCTGCTGTGTGCAGGCTTGGCTCAGCAGTCCAGGCCATAGCTGAAGCTTCCACTGGCCCGCTCCTGGTTCCTGCCTCTGGGTTCAAATGTGTTCCTCAGCAGCCTGGGGCCAAAGAGCTCGAGAACTGTCCCCACAGACCCCAGAGGGTTAAGCCTCACTCTCCAGTCCCTCTATCCTAGCGTAGGCCCTGCTGACTCAGCTCCCTTCCCTGCCCAGCTATTCTGGGACAATGGAGGCAGCAGATGGTAGGAGCTTCTCTTCTGAGAGTAACCAGAAATCCTGCTGCAGCTTCTAAGAGGGGCCAGTGTCTATGGACAGGGCTACTCCCCTCAGCACACCTGGGTTACAGGGCCCTCCTTCTGCCAGCATCCCACTCCCGTGACGTCACCAGGGTGATCAGCTTTGGAGGTCTGTACCAGCTCACCAGGCATGCAGCAAGTCTCCTCAGAGACTGAGACAGGCATCTGGTGATCCCCAACATGCCAGACACAGACATGCTGAGAACATTCTGGTCCTTCAAGGGCAGAGGACATGGGCAAAGGAGTCGTGGATCCTGGCAGCCTAGGTCAGGCCCTCTAACCGCATGCCTCTCCTTTCCCACCTCCCTTGGGCCCAGGCCTGGTCCTGACTCCCTGAGCTCTGTGCAGGGTGAGAGAATGCCAGTCCCCTCATGCCCTATCCTCCTGTGTTCTTCCCTCCCTGAAAGCCCTTACCATCCTGGTCCTGTTTATTCACCCACCCAGCCTCCTGGGCCCCAGAGATATTAAAGGCCATTGTATTTGTTTGGCCTCTACTTCGGATGTTCAATCGACCCAGCCACCTTTAGCTGACGCCCAAGGCAAATCCTCAGCTCAGAGTCACCATGCTGACTTCCCAGTCCATGCCCTGAGGGCAGGGAAAGGAGGCAGGGCTTCCAGCACTGCAACTCACATACCAGCACCATAAATACATTCACACACACACACATGTCACAGTCCTGATTCACCAAGCTATCTCTCTCCCTGAACCAGGCTCTGAGCCACACACCATATCCCACCAACAAACATGGCTATCAACACTGATCAGAGTCCTTGTCCCAGTTAGGAACACTGGCTGCCCATGGCAGGAAACTGGGCCCAGAGAGACTTAAATAAAGGTTTAATTTCCACAGATCAGATGTCAGAAAGAACAGCTTTAAATGATTGTCTCAGCTTTTCCCTCATGGTGGCAAAGGAGCTTCCCCAGATCCAGCCATCACACCCACATTCACAGTAGGAAGAAAGAGTCTTGGGCTGTGAAACTTACTCCAGAAGCCTCAGTTGGCTTTCCTCAGTTCTCGCTGAGTATATGGTAACTTCTCCTAGCAAAGAAGGCTGGGACAATAAACCAAAGGTATGTCACAATTGACAGGGACCTTGCTGAGCTTCCAAAGTTCAGGTCCATTGGCCAGGTACGGAGAGCCACGAACAGCTGAGACCAGTCCCACAGCTGCAGGTCACACACAGATCCTGGTTTTGGCCCAATGGTACTGGTCTTCAAGGAATGACTGCGGCCAGAGCCCGAAGCCAGACCCCCAGTCAGGGCACACACATGTGACTCTCAGCAGAGAAAGGGCCCTGAGCACCCCTAACTCAAATGCTCCCACAGTCTCTATGGTGTGGCCAGGTACCACAGATCACAGTCCAGGTCCTGGCCTTTGCTGTCACCCAGAGGTTCTACCAGGGACCATCTGTCAGTGAGCACTAGACCAGGAGCCCTCGGGATCATTGGGGGAGGGGGCTCAGGCAGAAGCATCCGTCAACCTCACCAGCAGTTCAGAGCTCACAGTGCCACCACCAGGGGACACCAGGGCGTGTCCGGGTACAGGAGACAATGGAGGGAGCGAAATCTGCAAAGAGGCCATCAAGGAAAGACAGTTACCCCAACCTCACTGACCCATGAGCACTGTGAACACTCAGTCCAGGTAACTCTGTGTCACATGAGGCTATCCCATGCCTGGCAGGACAGTGACACCCCAGCCTCTACCCAGGAAAGGCTAACAGCACCCCAAGGATGAAGCAATCAGAACTTCCTCCAGACATTGGCAAAAACCATCCCTGACTTGAGAACCTCTCCTTTGAGACACCTAAAAGCCAGAGGAGACACCGAGAGCTCCCTGACTGAGTTCTAGAATCTTCAGGCTCACAAAAATATTTACATCTACTAACTGAGGCTGTAGCTCACATGCCTCTGCTGATAGGCAGCTCCATCCACTAAAAGGCAGCTCTTTTCCGTCACGAATGCCTTTAATCTCAGCACTCAGGAGGCAGAGGCAGAGGCAGGCAGATTTCTTAGTTCAAGGCCAGCCTGGTCTGCAGAGTCTGGAAAAACAAATAAAAAAGGCAGCTCCCTTACTTCTTGGAACTCTGGGTTTCTTCTTCCCTACACTGAGCCAAATTCTATCTCCTCAAAAGGGCTGTGTTTACCATAGCCCTGGCCATAGGACTCTTGGACAGCCATGGACCCCAGTGCTACTGAGGGAGAGATGGAAGCCCAGAGAGAATACGACACTTACCTAAGGTCACACAGAGAGAATGTAAACCTATTCTCTCTGCTCCTGCTTCTGTGTGCTCAGCCACCATGACTACTTTCCCTCAAGGCCCTTTCATCTGCAGGCCCTAGGTCCCCACCTCCACCCTGCACCTCAGCCCACACCCACCTGGAGGGGTCCTCTTCATGGGAGAAGGGGCCCTGTAGCTTGATGATGTTCAGTTTCCCCTCAAAGACACCGTAGCTGAGGGTAACCTGGGGGGAGATGGGAAGGATTTTGGGAAGCCCACAAGGGGAGTATTTTGACACCAGCAGAGAATACTCTGTGCCTTCAGAGAGGCCTGACAATGGGCCTCCTGCACTAATGGAGCCCAGGCCCTCCCCAAAGGCACTGCATCCTGAAGGCTTCCTCCTGCCTCCATCTGCATGGTTCCAGCAACCATGCTCGCCCAGGACGCTGGTGATTCCCTCTTAATGGATTTGAACACCAAGAGGGATCAGCCCCTCAGCTCAGTGCCTGAACTACCTAGGAGGTTTCCACAGCCCCGTGCAGGTCTCAGCCAGTCCTGGACCGAACCAAGTCAGCTAAGAAGCAGACACGTGCCGTAACTAAAGACTGATGGCTTGGTGGCCACCAGGGTTCATAATCACCACTCTGGCTACACCTCACTCTGTGCCACAGTCAGCTTAGTTTTCTGGGCCTCGGTTGTCCCATCTGTAGAATAGGGATAATATTTGTGGTTGGCCTTTGGAGATTCACATTTAGACAGGGGCTGAAGCTTCTGGTCCTCCTGCCTCTACTTCCAAGTGCTAGATTAGAGGTTTGCACCACAAGACCTGGTTTCTGAAGATCTAGGAATCCAACTCTGGGCTTCTTCTCACACACACTACATACTTGTTCTACCCCACTAAGCTACATCCCAAGCCTATAGTCGGCCCCCTGTATCTGCAGTGTCTGCAGCTGTGGATTCAACCAGCCACGGATTGAAACTGTCCCAACGATTGCATCTGTGCTGCTTTTCTCCCTTCCCGTTTATTCCCTAAACAACACAGCACAGCATGTTACCAAGTTATCCGTTAGGAATGGGAAGTAACCAAAGCTGATTTGTCATGTGTGGAGGACGGCTGTGGGTTCTGTGGACACTACAGCCCTTCACATAAGAGACTGAAGCTGAGGATTTGGGGATCCCCAGGGTCCTGAGGGAACTTCCTATAGACACCAGGGGAGGCCTGCGCAAGCACTAATGTGATGAAGAAGACCCCTTGTGCTGCCAGGTGTGCCAAAAGCAATGACAGTTAGATGCCCTGTTTCTGGCCACCCCAAACTTTTCCACCCTTCCTGGCTTCCAAGTAGGTGGGACCTACACCCTGGTCCCCTGCCCGGCCAATCTACTGATTACAGGCGTTGACCCAGCTAGGCCATCAGATCATGGGATCTAAGCGTAAGCTGATGGTCTGTGGAACTTCTCTCCATGGTGACTACAGACCTAGGACTGAGATCCCCTTATCCCAAGGACCTAGTCACCTGAGGACAAGACCAGTGAGGAGAGAGCAGATGGGACAGGAGATAGTCCCTTTGGAATGCTACATGCTGTCCCTCCTTGCTACTCAGTTTCAGATGAGTTTCTGTCACGTGTGCTCCAGGTTCTGACTCTGTAGGACAGGAAGCCTCAGGCCCTCTGGCCAGGCAGTGAGGCTGGCAGGAAGGTCTGCAAGCCAAGTCAGTCTGTCCCAAGAGCAGTTATGGCCTGCCAGGCGCAGGTTAATCATCTTTTCATCACTCATTAAGGGCTTTGAGGACCAGTGAGCGGGACCAGGAGCTTGTGATGGAGGGGACTCCAGACAGGAGTCAGAAGGGCCACCTGACTCTTCCAGCCAGCTCCTCAGGAGGGCAGTATAGAGGATGGAGGGTTCAGAGCAGAAAGAGAAACAAGGGGGCCCCTGGGACATCGCCCATGCCTATAAAGTCCTCCCAGACAAAGGGCTAGGGGACCTGAGCTACTGTGTCTAAAAGGGGTGCACTGCTCGGGGGGCCCTGTCTCCCCATCAGTGTCACTGCTCGGGGGGCCCTGTCTCCCCATCAGTGTGCGATGGCCAAGCCCCATAAGCTCAGGTTCCAGGCTGATTTCAGGCACCCCAACCTTCCCCTGAGGAGACCCTTTCTCCCTTTCCCGCCCCCTCTGCCCCACAGTTGGCTCACCTGCTCCAGAAGCTGTGCAGCCCCCAACAGCTGCAGGGTCTCCAAATGTGAATGGAAAAGGGGGCTGGGCTGCAGGTGACCGCCCAGCTTGCACTCAATGATATAGCCCACAGTACAGTCATCAGGGAGCCGGATGAGAGCAGAGGTGTCCACGAAGTGGGAGCCACTGAAACAGAGCTGGATGGTGGCCACTGACCCAGGCCCTGCACGGCTGAGTCCCCTCCCACCTCTCAGTGCTGGACCAGCACAGCACACTAGGACACTGGGCAGGTCTGGAACTTGGGGAGTCTCGGGCTCCTCCCCTGAGGAATAGGGTGACAGCAGCCCTGCCTAGAAGGTCCTAGAAGGACTGGGTAGAGGAATGGTGAGGAGCCCTGCTAAATGTATCCTTTCTTCTCCCCTTTTCCTCTCATTCATTCCCTCACAGATTCACTGTTCAGCTTGACATCACCAGGCTCCTGGTTCCTCACTAGCAATGAAGACCCAGACATGAGAAAGAGGCACTTCCTGCCTGCCACAGACATGAGAAAGAGGCGCTTCCTGCCTGCCACACACTGGGGTACTGAGGCTGAGGCCAAGTCAGAGGGATGCATGTGGTTTGGGGGGCTGGGGAGAAAAGGTGGCCTTCCCGGAGGCAGCAGCAGCTTCCAGTGACATCAACCAGTGCCCCAGGGAACATCTTCTGACTGTCCTGGGCCATCAATGTCCTCTCCCCCAGGATAACTGGCCAGGCTGGGGTGGGCACCCGAGAGTGCCCCAGGTGCAAATTTAGATGGGGATTGGTACCACAGAGGTGGGCAGAACACAGCAGAGCACCCAAGACATAGAAATGACAGGTATGTGACTGCTCTGGGCATGCCCTAGGGACAGCATGCCACACTCTGACATACTGCATCCTCTGGAAAACAAAAGACAAGCAGGGACAGTGGCTGAGCAGCCGGGTTGCCTTGAACCTGGGTAACCTCTTGTAAACCTCTCATGAGGGTGCTAAAAGTGACACTGCCCTCCTTGCTCTTACAATACTCCTGATGAAACATAGCCTAACTCAGGCAAAGACCCATGCAAGCTCATGGCCACTGACACCAGCCTGTGGGGGCCGACAGGGATGTCTTCGATACAACGCCACCTCTTCCAGGAAGCCTTCCTCCTGTCCATAGTCAATAGTCCCTCTCCCCCATCTCTGAGAGCTCCAGTGTTTAACCCCATAAACATCAAGTGTCAGAAGATAAGGATGGGGCCCCCTGAGCTGCAGATGGTGTCCACGCAGATGTTTTCCCACTAAGTCCTTGAAATGCCATTGGCCACTGCATTTTCAGTCCCATTCATACATGGGGAAGCTAAGACAGAGTGAACCATACTCCCCCAATGTCGACAGAAATGTTCCCCACAGGCCTAGGCTGCCCTAACACAACTGAGTAAGAGGAGTTCCCCTGGGGACCCTCTCGCCCCTCCCACCCCAAGGGCCCCTCCCTTATATCACAGCCCTTCCCGCCCTCCCACCACTCCCAGGTCTCTGCTTACCTGGCCCACGGCACCATCTTCAAAGCCAGCTGGCGGCTGATGCAGAAGCCAGCACCCCCTGTGGCAAACCAGAACTGTACCAGCTTCTGGAAAGAGGATGGCAGAGATGGGCAGTGAGCCCAGGGAACTCAGGGGCACCAGCTAGACCGCCCCTTCCCCCCAGCCACCATGACCCCAAAGCTCTGTACTTCACACCTCACTGGAGGCTAGAGCCTGGCCCAGGGTCACACAGGTAATTATGAGTGGTGAGGCCATAGGGGCATTCCAAACCCAGCCAGAGTCTGGCTTCCTGGGAGATGGGTTTGGTCTGAGACATCTCTGTAGGCCCCCATAGGAGAGGGATCCTAGGGGAGGGAGGGATAGACATGTGACACTTTACCCTCTTCCTTTGGGGAACCCAGTACTGTCTCCCCTAGGTCACACAGGTGGCCAGGTGCTTCTGGAATAAATTAAAGACTGGGCCCCTTGGCCTAGCAATAGGCACATGACTTAGGCCAGCCAATTAGATCCCTTCCCAGAGTGCTCTAGGAAGACCACAGCAGGGAGGCCTCCATACAGGGTCACTAGCTTGAGGAGCAGTGTTCTCTAATGTCAGCTACACCAAGCCTCCTACTCTCACCTCCCCTGTCCCCAAGAACGATAAAGAGCATGAAGCCACCCTGGAGGAAAGAGGGGAAAATCTTGGCAGCACCTGTGGACAGGCAGCACCTTGACATCTCCATCCCAGCAAAGGGCAGCACCCCTTCTGCCATTTTCTGACCCCTCCACCGCCTTCACCTGAGCCCCAGACTCTTCCCAGCTCTCTCGTGACAACCCTGAACTCACCTGTGGGTTCTCCACACCTTGGGGAGAACTTTTCCCTTCTGCAATTTCATGTCTTGGTCTACAAATACCACCCTGTCCCCAACCTTCCTACAAGCATGCATTTGGTGCTTAATAAATGCATCTTGCACTGGGCTGAGCTTTCCCCATGATTCCTTTGTGGAAAGACCCCTAGAAGGAGTTCCAAGTCTCCATCTACCCCTTTGCCCAGCTGTGGGACCTCAAGGGAGCCACTTCCGGGGCCGGGGCCTGCAGTTAGGCTTGGGGCACATTTGCCCCAGTTCCGTCATCTGACAGCCCTCCTTCTAATTTACTTCCACAGATGTCATTTAGAGACAGTTCAGAGTTCCAAGAGGCAGAATGAGCATTCAGGAAGTATTTAATAAATGTGTGCTTTATTAAAGTTAACAGGTGTAGGGCTGGAGAGATGGCTGAGAGGTTAGGAGCACTGACTAGTCTTCCAGAGGTCCTGAGTTCAATTCCCAGCAACCACATGGTGACTCACAACCATCTATAATGAGATCTGGTGTGCAGGCATACATGATGCAGAATGCTATATACATAACAAAATAACAAAATAAATAAATAAATACAAATGTGTGGATCCCACTTTTGTGCAATTATACCAACTGAAAGGACCTCAATCTGAGCAACCCCTGCGCCCGGCCCTGTGCTGAGGGCTGTGTAAGGGCTGTACCCCAAGCACGCTGACCAGGGAACAGAGGACTGAGGTCACTTGCCTCAGAGAACAGAGCAGGAACCAAGGTCAGGCCAGAACTCTTTTCCCTTTGCTGCCTAACCCTGAAGAACTCCAGGCTCTGCACTGGCTTGGGCACTCTGGGATTGTGGAACATTCCAAGACAGAATAGGGGGTGAGGGACACTCCCTTTGGTGGTTTATGCTAAGGATAGCATCATGCATGTTGTGGGCACACTGGTTAACTTGACTCTAGTTTGTGTCAAGCTAGAGATAACTGGGAAACTGGGAAAAGGGACCCTCAATTAAGATAATGCCTCCATCAGATTGGCTTGTAAGCAAGTCTGTGAGGCCTTTTTCTTTTCTGTTTTGTTTTGTTGTTGTTGTTTTTGAGACAGGGTTCTCTGCAGCTTTGGAGCCTATCCTGGAACTCACTCTGCAGACCAGGCTGGCCTCTAACCCTGCTCCACAGAAGAGAAACTGATACACAAAGAGGTTGCTCAACTTCAATCAGGGTCACCAAGCCAGGAGTGACAGGGCTGCCATATGAACCCAGGGAGGCTGGCTCCAGCCCAGAATCCTCAGGCCTGGAGGCAGAGGGGCTCAGTCTGGATGGGAAGTCAGAGCAGAGGCTGGGGACATCCCTCGGTTCACCTGGAGTGGCACACGCATGCACGCCCTGGGGCCCAAGAGGATTTAATTAGGGCTCAGCCGCTGAGGAGTTACTGATAATTAAGGCTCCAGTTTTCCCAGAGCAGCAGATGGTGGCCTGGGGAGTGGGGGGAGCCCCAAGCGGCAGCTCCTGACCCAAGCAGGGCCTCCTCCTCCCTGCCTCCTTCCTACCCTGGGGTACTACCCAAGCTCCAAAAACCAGGCAGACTGGGGGCGGGAAAGAACTTTGCAATTAGGGGAAGAGAGGCAAAACCTCATTATTTATCTGGTGTCTGGTTGAGGCATGGCCCAGTCCTTGTTTTCTAACCTGGCCATAGTGAACATCGTATGACTGTAGGGGTCCTCAGTGTAGCTGATTCTGGGACCCCTAGCTCCTGGTGTCCACACTTCAGTGGCTGGGCAGTGAAGAAGTTAGGGGGGTCTACAGCTCTGGCCCAGCAATAACTTAGTATGTTTCACTCTATAGCCCAGGCTGGCCTGAGAATCCTCTATGTAACCCTGGCTGGCCTTGAACCAGCGATAGCTGCCTCCACCTCCCCAAGTGGGGTAATAGGCATGCACCCCATGGTGCTGGGGATCAAACCTAGGGCTTTGTAGGTGTTAGGCAAGCACTTTACCAACTGAGCTCCAGCCCCCAGCCCAGAACTGTTGTGTTTTAAGATCCTATACAAATCCATGCTTGATACCAGGTGCTTGGGGACTTGGTCATGGATGGAGTCAAGAAGGCACAGCAGACCTTGCCAAGCCAGGGCTCCTGGATGACCCAGGCCTTATTAAGCAATCAAGCCCCGCCTCCTGGATAGGTCCCGCCCCTAGTATCAGCCCACCCCGTAAGCAGCAGCCAACTGGAAAAGGCGGAAGGGGCTACCTACCGTGCGGTTTTTTGCTTGCACCTCAGAGGTGTGGATGGGCCGGTTCAGGCTGGGCTTGCCCACATAGACATCACGGTCCCGCGGGAATGTCTTCAACAGCTGTAGCAGTGCCCTGGGGTTCACGTAGTTGTCATCGTCCACGTGACAGAACCACCTGTAGGGATGGGGCCACAATGAACTTGTGGAAAGGCTGTGTTCCTGGGCTCCCACAATTAAGAGATAACAGCTACGGGTTGGATGGCTGTCAGGGTAGACAAACGGTGAAGAATGAAACTCAACGCCATCTTTGCAGGCACTGGGTCAAAATCTTCCGGAGTCCGACCTCGTGGTTTACTCTTCTTACACATTTAAGCAAAGTAAAACTTTGGGAAAAGATTACCATGTGACAATCATCACAACAAAGCTTTAGGCAGAGCCTCATCGAAACTCCCTAACAAAGTGGCAAAACCTGTGGCCTTTGCAATAAGAATGAATTCTATTGGCTGATAAACAGAGCTCAGGGCTAGGACCTAGAGCAGTGGTTCTCAACCTGTGCGGCGTGACCCCTCTGAGGTTCAAGCAACTCTTTCACCAGGGTCACCTAAGACCATCAGAAATATGAGACATTTACAGTATGGTTCATAGCAGTAGCGAAATTATAGCTATGAAGTAGCAATGAAAATAATTTTATGGTTGGGGTCACCACAACATGAGGAAGTGTCTTAAAGGGTGAAAGCATCAGGAAGGTTGAGAACCACTGGCCCAGAGGAAGGATCTGTGATAAACAGATTCTATCAGTGGAGGATGCAGAGCACATGGGGCCTCTTCCATGGTGATGGCCCGGGTTTCAGGCCTACACGATTCTTGGGATACTGGGGGATTCAGGGAGGCTAGCTCCTAATAGAATAGTACTTTTTTTTTTTTTTTTTTTTTAAGTTTTATTTACTTGATGTATGAATACTTCTGCAGGCCAGAAGAGGGCACCAATGCCCTTAGATAGTTGTGAGCCACCATGTGTCTGCTGGGAATTGAACTCAGAACCTCTGGAGAGCAGACTGTGCTCTCAGCCTCTGAGCCATCTCTGCAGCCCCTAGAATAGCACTTCTAATAGAAGAGTTTGACCACTTTCACCGGCGTTCCAGGTGACCAAGAGTCATTCATTTCCTTCCATTGAAGAAAACCAGGCCCCCTGCTCTCTCCAGTAACTCTAAGCTATGCTTCCTACAGGAGCTACTCTTCAAACCCTGAGTTTCCCGTCAGCAGCATCAGAGGAGGAGCTATCTACAGAGCAGATGAGATACAGATTTCAAGGCCACCCAGCCTGTGAGTGGCAGGATTTGACTCCAGGTGGTCCACCTCCTGCCTGCTAGGTGACAAAGGGTGAATCAGATCCCAGGAGGCCCCAAGATCCCTTCACTGGGCCCAGGTCCCTCCATTTTATGGGGGAATAGGGTACTGGGGTATGCATGTCTGTGTGTGTTCAGGTATAGATAGATATGTGCATGCATCCAGAGACCAGAGGACCTCTCACCTTGCTTTTTGAGGCAGGGTCTCTCACTGGGACCAGGAGCTTAGGATGTGATGACTAGCCAGCAAGCCCAGAACCTGCTTGTCTCTACTACCTAGCTCTGGGGTTAAAGCATGAGTATATATGATTTGGGGTAGGTACTGGGTGTCAAACTCAGGTCCTTGGGCTTGCACAGTTAGTATTTTACCCACCGAGCCATCTCCTCAGCTCCACCAGTCCACCTTCTCAACAGGGCACTCAATCCAAAAGGAGGTCTGAGGCCAGCGAGATGACTCAGGAGGTAAAGGCACCTGCCAGAGATACGATGGAAAGAGAGAACTAATTCCCAAAAGTTGTCCTCTGACTTTCATACAATGCTTCATCATACATACGCCAACACATGTATATACACAGAGAGACACATACAGATAAATAAATACAACAAACAAACAAATGTAATTCTAAACAACTAAGCCAGGCAGGCAGATCTCTATGAGTTTGACGCTAGCCTGGACTACAGAGTAGTACCAGGATAGCCAGAGCTACATAGTGAGACCCTGTCTCCGAAAAAATGGAAACAAAGCAAAACAACAAAAAAGTTAAAGAGATGGCCTGAGGCAAAAGTGACCCTGCAACACTGACCTGAGCCCACTGGCCAAGAAGGCATCGAACTCTGCAGCCATCTTGCAAGACAGAGCAGGGTGGCTATGCTCTGCTGAACAGTTGGTGACCACAAGGTGGGAACCTGGAAATGGGAAGCAGTCAGGGGACCTGCCCAGCCCCTCGCCCCCATAACACTGACCCTTGGAAACATAGGATGAGGTTGGGCCTCAGAGAGCCTGAGGGCTCATCCCTGCCCAGGAGAGCTGAGGCAGCAGCCTCTTACACCTACTCTGCTCCTGGAGAGAGTCCCCAATGCCAAAAGTAGGAGACAGAATTCCTGGGGACCCCAAGATCCCATCACAGCCATGCTGCTTTTCCTGACCACAGTGGAGGACCACCACCCCAGCTGAGGAGTTACCCAGTCTCTCCTGGAGGTTTTCATCTGGGCTGTCCGTGAAGACGAATGTCTGTGGGGAGAAGGAGGCATCAAGATAGGTATGGAGGGAGGCTCCCAATCCACAGCCCACCAAGGCCACACCCCAGATTAAGCCACACACAGGGACACAGACACTGCAGACTTCTGTCCTCTGTCCTCAAACACACCCCCTTCATGCTGACGTACATCTAAGTTCTCAAGGACACACAACTCCAGGGTGAACCACCCCATCTGTGTCTGCTCTCCAGGGCCACACACCCTTAGCTGACTCATCCCTCTTCTGCGTTGTATAAGAAAGCAGGCTGTAAACCAGGTAGTGGTGGCCCACATCTTTAATCCCAGCACTCCAGAGGCAGAGACAAGCGGATCTCTGAGTTTGAGGCCAGCCTACACTATAGTGTGAGTTCCAGGACAACCAAGACTTCACAGAGAAACCCTGTCTCAAAGAAGGAAGAGAAGGGGGAGTGGGGAGCAAGCCAGTAGCAGCCCCTCCGTGGCCTCTGCGTCAGCTCCTGCCTCTGGGTTCCTGCTTTGCCTTCCTGCCCTGCCTTCCTTCAGAATGGACTGTAACCTGTGAGCTGAAATAACCCTGACCTTCCCAAGTTGCTTTTGGTCATGGTGTTCATCACAGCACAGAAAGCAAAGTCCCTCTAACCCTGACTCGCAGGTGTGTAGGAACTGAAGGGTTTTCCACACCACACCCTCACATACCACACCATTAGGGAACAGCCACACCATACAACCACAAACCCTTGTCC
The DNA here is from genome assembly GCA_030556225.1 of Cricetiscus sungorus. NCBI lineage: Eukaryota > Metazoa > Chordata > Mammalia > Rodentia > Cricetidae > Cricetiscus > Cricetiscus sungorus. Next base: position 23,418,992 of record JANBXA010000031.1, on the reverse strand, counting down.
AAGTGCAGAGGCCCCCGAGCACCCCAGGAGCCTCACATACCAGCTTTCTGTTTTCTCAGATTGGCCATGTGTCAGGAGGGCCACTAACACCTACTCTCCAGTGGCTTCCTAAAGATGAGGCTTTCTAAAGATGAGTCAGACCTGGACTATTTCTTATTTTGTTTATCTATTGAAACAAGGTCTCATACCATAGATCAGGCGAACCTGGAACTCAAGCACATAGCCCCAAATTGTCCTGAAACTAGTGACGATCGTCCTGTACTGGCTTCTTGTGTGCTGGGATTGTAGGTGCGACCTGGCATGACTGGGACATTTCTTGCCATCCCTAGGTGGGTGAGAATCAATCTCCTAGTCAACCAAATACCAACTCCAAGCCAACCAGCTTCAAAACCTCCAGAATCTTCCTATAGCAAGACAGAGTGGAAGCAGGCAGGGAATATGTCACCCCCACCCCAGAGCTAGCCCAGCCCAGTGTGTACAGAACTTCCCTACTGCCCAAATAGCACACTATCACAAAACATCTTGAAGGCCTTTGGTGGTGTCCTGACCCTGGGGCTGTCCTCTCAGTGTTCAAGACCTCTGGAATGCCCATCCCCGACTGTCCCCAGGCCTGCATGACCTCCTTTATCGTCCCTCCAGTCACAGACCCACAATGTCTTCACACCACAAACCAAAACAGCCCCGGTCCTGAGCCTCAGTTTACCTATCTGCAGAGTAGGAGAGCAAAGTATCTGTATGAACAAAGTGAGATTCATGTAAGACAAGAGAGAATGGACAGGAAGTTAGCATTGACAGGGAAGGAAGAGCATACAGGGAAGGCAGGCTCTACTTCTACAGCACACAGGGAACAGGCACAGGAGGCCAGCAGCCGGGGACAGGGCACTGGGAAAGGGGGCATGAGGGACCAGGCCTCTCTCCCAAGGCCTATGACTACAAGTTTACTTCTGAGCCACTGTCATCTCTCTGCCTTGACCATCAGACCTACTGTCCCCTCAGGATCAGATAGATAGCACCTGTACCCACCTGTTAATGTCATCCATGACTCCCTATGTCCCTTAGGATAGTGTGGTCAGTTCTAGAGAGATGACTCAGTGATTAAGAACACTGCCTACTCTTCCAGAGGACCCGAGTTCAATTCCTAGCAGCCACATAGGGATCCAATGCCCTCTGCTGGCCTCTGTGGGTACTGTACTCATATAATGCACAGACCTACATGCAGGCAAAAACACCCATACACATAAAATAAACACATGTTTTAAAGTTAAGTGTGGCTGGGCAGTGGTGGCACTCATCTTTAATTCCAGCACTCAGAGGCAGAGGCAGGCGGATCTCTGTGAGTTCCAGGCCAGCCTGGTCTACAGAGCTACACAGAGAAACCCATATTGGGGGTGAGGAGGAGCTAAGTGTGGACAAGGAAGAGACATCTGACACTTGCCACCTGATGTGACTTTACCTCCTCCTGCCCTACCCCTAGGGCATCTCTACTCAGATTTCTTTCCGTTATCCCCACACATTAGGGATATGCCTTTTGCATATTCTGAGCTCTTTGAACCTCAAACTCCCAACTCTCGCACCTCCCCCTAAAAGACCCTCCCTGACACTGTCCCAGAGGCCCCCTGTACCCTTCTTAGACCCCACTTTCTCCTCAGCCCCTCCTGCCAGAAGGTAGCGATGTGTCTGTCCCCAGTGTCCCAGGACCTGGCTCTCTCTCAGGGCCTTCCTAGCCTTCCTCCTGGCCTCTGCCTCTGCCTGTCACGTTGAGCTGGTACCAGAGCCCTGGGCATTCTGGAGTGGCCTAGGCCTGGAGCCTCTCCTCCACCCCTCTCACACACAGTGTCATGGCCTGGACCCTGGAGCCCCTCTCCACACCTGCAGCCTGGTCTCCTGCTGAGCCCCAGCTTCTAAAATCTCTGTCACCATGTCTTTTCCTTGGGTGCTGGAACATCAGGACTGGGCCCCTAAAAAGTACAAGCAGGGGCCAGCATTGGAGCATAGCACTCTCCCAGCATGCTCAGGCCTTGGGTTCAATCTCTAGCTCTGGGTGGAGGGGCCCACACACACAAAAAGGCAACCTTCAGGTCCGTTGAGAGAGCAAGCTCCTGCACTTGCCCCTATGAGGTCCTGGATTCCATGGCCAGCATCAAAAAGGTGACCCCCAGCCACCCTCCACCCAGCCCTGCCCTCCTCCCATTTGCTGGTCCCAGAGCCTTGATGTCACGGGGCCTGTTTTCTTCCCCTTGTTCCTCATGTAGTCTGTCCACTCATCTCATCCCCAACACTATCCTGACTTCCTCTGTCCCCAAGACCCAAGGTCCAACACTCCTCCTGAATTGCCAGGCTGTCTGTCGTCCTTGGCCTCTGACTGCATTCTGCCTCTACCCAAGCCTACTCGCAACATAGTTCCAGAGGAAGCCAGCCAAAAGGGGTGGGGGGGGGCTTTCTTGCCTAACCGTCTGGCAAACGATTGTCACCAAACGGTCATGGGGTAGCAGAAGTCATGCAAGTCCAGAGCATGGGATAAACAGGCTGAGAATGTTTGCTGAGGTTGGGTGGGAGGTGCAGCAGAGTTAGGGAAAGGACTAAGACCCAGGCCAGAGTCTGGGGCCGGAGAAGGCCTAAGAGCCCGTGGTTTTAGTTCTTGGGAGCACAGGGCAGCGGGTAGAAGCAGCAGGCTGCATTTGATTTATTTAAGTGAGAGAGCCAGACAATAGTTAGTTACAGCTCCTTAGACTGGGAAACAAAGAGGCTGGCAGGCTGCTGGGGCATGGGGGGGGGGTTAATGGGGAGCAGGGACCATCTGCTGCAGTGAAGGGGAGAGGGGACTGAAGCCATCTCCCCCTGCCCAACCCCCACCTGGGAGGGACTGGAGGGAGAAAGGCTCCTTCAAGCTCAAAACACACAAAACGGCCTTCCCCGCCCACCCCCTCTGCCAGACAAAGGCCATACATGAGTCCATCCCTGCACACTGAGCTGGGGCCACCTGTCACCCCATCACCTTTAACCAGCTGGGTGCCTAGCACTGGAGTTAACCAACTAGGGCTGTTTCCAGACACACTTGTATTGTGCAAATGTGGAAACTGCGGGTCCATAGCCAAGATCACGGGAAGAAATAAGCATAGACGTAAGGAACAGGTCTCTCACCTACCTTCTACACCCTACCATCCTTCCAGAACCTTTTCCCTTGCCCTGGTTGGGCTCCGGCACCTCTCCTGCCTCCACCTGACCTCTCTGTGGTTAGCAGGGCTGAGGGGCGCCAGTCTCTGCCTGCAGACTGGGGGTCAGCCTTGCTCTGCCAGGCACTAACACCTGAGCCGATAGCCCAGGACCAGCACTCCAGGAACCCTGGAAGCTCCGGTTTGCCTCCCACCCCACCCCACCCCACCCCAGAAAAGAAAGGGGCCCAGTTGAGAACCAGGAAGGAATCCCACTGTGCCTTCTGGGTGACTCTGGCCAGCCTGTCCTCACCTGCAGCCTTAGTTCCCTCATTTGGGGCTAGGGCACCATCATGGTGAGCAAGACAGGAAGGCACCAGGGACCACGTGAGGCCCTGCTCCCCGGCGCATTCAGATGCGGCTCCAAAAACAGGAAGGTCTGCACAGAGGGCCAGCCCTGCTGGCTTCCGAGGAGGAACTACACTCTCCTCAAGACAAAAAACTGTATGGCGGGGGGAGGGGCCGCTCTCTGGAGGTGCAGGGAGCTCTCTGGGAAACAGTTCATGCCTGTGCAGGGAAGAGGGCACCTCTTCAGGTACCCCCGCCTCCCCCTCACTGAACGGCCTCTTCTCCTTGGCCTTCCCTCCAAGGGCCCAGTCACCTCCTCCCACAGAGCCAGCAGTCACAATGGGGACAAGTATGTGTGCACAAGAGCTTGAGACTACGTCTAGCTCTTCTGAGGTGGTCTAAATGCCCCCATCCCTGGCTTTGATGGATGGGGTCTTGATTATGGGGAGGAGGGCTCTGCTTGCAGGAACCACTCTTTACCCGCACTTTCTTATGACTGTGTTTAGCGTACATGTGTGTGAGCACATGTACACACACACACACACACACACACACACACACACACACACACACAGATATTCCACATGCCAGGCAGATCTCCAGCTCACCTTGACCTCCTGACCACTCTGCATTAGCCATTGTCTCCCAGTGGCAATTCAGGAAACCGGGAGACTAGACACTGCCCTCACACCCGCAGCAGCGCAGTGCGCAGGAACTGAGAGGAAGCCCCTTCGAGCAGGCCACACCTCAACATCTCCCCAGCATCCACACCATACCCCGGCTCCTTGCTCAGAGCCGAGGCAAGCAACTACTCAGGTCTGGTGGGTTGCACCTTCCTGTGGACCCTCAACATCCACCGCCACCCTGAGGCAAGTCAGGGCCAAGAATCTAGGAGAAGAGGGGTGCCCTAAGAGGACAGAGAAGCCTAGAGCAAGGGCCCCACACTGAGCCCAACAGATACAGACCCATGAGTCTGAGGGGCCCTGGAGAGTGGCAGTGGGGGATGAAGGAAGGATTCATGGAAAGAGACCCCAGAAGGACTCCACAGTGGGCAGCTTCTCCCAGCCATCAGGAAGACCCCTGTGAGCCCCTCAGCCAGGAGCTCTCTCAGGCCTCAAGGTGGCCCGCCTGTCACCTGTTGCCTGGTCCTGGAGACCCACGTGTCAAGCAGCAGGTCTAGGCGGGAGCGATGAAAGGCCCAAGTAGTCTTGACTGCGATGAAGATGTCACCCAGCTGCAGCTCCAGGGACCCTGGATTCGGTTGGTTAAGTCTGAGTGTGTTCTGTGCCATCCGCAAGGACAAGCTTGAGTGGTATCGTAGAGACAGGAGTGCCACGCACAGGAGGGTAAAGAGGGCTCCTGCCAGGCTCCGAAAGGCCCGGCAGTGCATTGGTACCAGGCCCCCAGACAGTTCAGCCCCCAACGCCCCAATCAGTCTGGAGTGGGAGGCTGGTCAGGCGGGGGCCCTGGTGCAGGCAAAAGTCTGGCAGGCATCGAGGGCCAGGCACGGATGGGAAAGGAGGAAGCTGGGTCTCCAAACCCACAGGCCGAGCCACCACTGTCTCGCCAGCCAGCGCCAGCCGGCAGAGGCCACCAGCCCGCCACCTGCTTCTCGACCCTCCCTCCCTCCCTCCCTCCAGGCGGGGCCGCTTGGTTCCTGACCCCGCCCTGCTTCAACCCGAGGGGCGGGGCTAGGCCTGGGAAGCCCCGGAGGTCTGCAGACAGTCACCCACTGAAGAAGGGCCCCTCAGCCTCCCCAAGCCCACAGCCCGGTCCCTGACTCCTACAATATCCATTATTTCACAGAGTCCACAGTCCTGGTCGACCCAGCCATGGGTCCTGGCTCACTTTCCCTCCTGTCTGCCCTCCCCATCACCCAACACACATCAGCACTGTCTGTGCCCACTATACCACCCTCCCTAGAGATCATTTCTTGCTTTCTTTGAATCTTTACACAAACATTATTTCCACCACGAGACTTCCCCTGTCCACTTTATTTAAACAACTCCCTTTTCTTGGGGATACCGAGATCCTTCTCCACTTTGTCTTCCAGGTACACGGTGAGTATTTGGCATGTTTTACATACTTATTGTCTTAATTGTGAGTCTACTGGGGCAGGGGGTTTCTTTTGTTGACTATCCAGAGCCCAGTGCTGTGCCTGGCACATACTAGGCACACACTCAACACTTGTTAATTAAGCACAGGAAAGTGCTTGCTGGCTGTGAATGGATCTAGGCCTGCACTAGGACAATGAGGCAAGCCAGCCCCAGTCTGAACCCTTCACGCCCACCTCTTCAAAACAGTGTCACCTGGGAAATGGGTTCAGACCCCAGACAGGGCCACTACCTAGCTGTCTAGCATGAGACAGGTTATTTCTATCAGTTATAAAATGATGGTGTGGGCTGGCAAGATGATTCATTGGGTAAGGGAGCTTGGCACCAAGCTTGAGGACCTGAGTTCAATTCCCAGGTACACGCACATGCCCAGCCCTGAAAGCTGGCCTCTGACTTCCACACAGGTGTGCAGAACTACAGCAAATTCCTTATAGAAAGGACTCTGGGAGACGGTAAGAAGGCTCAGCAGGTAAAATCGCTAACTGACAAGGCTGATGACCCCAGTTCGATCCCCGGGACACATATGATGGACGGAGAGAACTGACTGCTGTTCCCTCCTCCTGCACACAAACAATAAACATGTTTGTGAGTGAAATCCTAGCTCTCAAAGCCGAGGGACACCTCTTCCCATCAGTGTGCCAGGACTGTTGCTCCTGGAGGCTACCATCCTCACTCCAGAAGAGGGGTAGCAAACACCCACACATCCACGATATATTCTGGGTCCCGAACCACTCAAGCCACTCATGTCCTGCTGGCTTCAGTGATGTGCACCAGAAGACACTGTTGATGGGGCCAGGCAGGGCTGAGGGCCCCCCTACCTGGCACTGTGGCGGGTAAGGTGATGCCTGCACAGATGGCCAATGTCTCTGGGAGGAGTCAAGGGAAATGTGACCCTGCCCACAAAATGAGCAGGCTGGCACAGACCTGAAAAGTGGACTCTGCCAATGCTGGGGATGGAGACAATGGAGAGGGGTTGAACGGGGGCCCCAGGCCACAGACAGAAGCAAGCAGAAGGCCACCAAATTCTATGACAAACTTTAATGACTCATTATGTGCAGCTTGAGTGAAAGGCCTGGGAGTTACCCACAAGCCGAACATTCGGGCAGCCTAGCAGCACCGCCACCCTGGCCTCCTAGAGGCAGGTGGGGAATAGGAAGCCAGCCAAGAGAACATATCCTGGTGTGCTGAACACACAAGGAGACAAGGGTGTAGCTGACCAGTGCAGCCATGGTATCTGCATGACAGTACACATGAGAACTTCTAGTGAACTGTGGGGGCCACACGATGGTGGCGGAACTGGTTGAGGACAAAGGGGACCTTATGCACCCAGATGGAGGGACAGAATCAAAGATCCATGAGGACATGTGTGCAAAGTCAAACAACAGTGTGAGAACTCTATTCCAGGGTGAGTGTGTAAGGAAAGGGCCCAGGCACACTCATAAGACCACAAACGGAAACACTGAGGGTAAACATGGGGATACGGACGCCAGTGAGATGCAGAGCAGCAACTCAGGGGCAGGTGCAAGGTCTGCCCTGTGGGCTCCCAGACTGTGCAAAGCCAATGGCTGACTCTGTTAAGAGCCCAGGACAGAGGACCCACACTGGAGAGTCCATGGATCAAGGAAGGCCCCAACTGGGAAGGTCTGACTGCACTGCAGACACAGGATCTGCCTCATCAGCTGGCAGTCTCTGTGGCACAGATGAAGCCCAGGCATAAACGGCAAGTGTCCAGGCACAAGATGGAGGAGGAGTGTCCAGGCATGAGATGGAGGAGGTCTGGATAAGGAAGGAAGAGTCCAGGGCATAGGATGGGTCCTCAGGCCTCACTGCTGCTGCCGCTGCCTCCTCGGCTACTGCCTCGCTCCACCCACACAAGGCGAGCCTGTTCCTGCAAGATGCGGCCACGCACCACCTTGGCCAGCTCCTCTGCGTGACCCCATGCCTGGGCAGGCACCTGTACCCAGGAACATGGCAATCCCCAGAGCCACTGTTCTGAGCCCCGGCACTGACGAAGCAGCTCTGAATCTCGCCAGCCGGGCCGGCCCAGCAGGCCCCTGTAGAGAAGGGTGGCGATCAGAGCAGGCCACTTATGTGCACACATGCTTGCTCACAATGTGTACATACACACAATACATACATGATACATACACGCACATGATACATAGTATATGCACACATGACAGACAACATCACAGATCACACACTAGTACACAATACCCAATACAACAACAAAAGCACAATATATATATGATACATGATATATATGTAATACAGAATATATATTATGTGTGGCATGCCTGATATACATATGGCATGAGGGTCACACATATGCATGATAGACAAGATACACTTACAATGCATGATAAACATAATATAAACCCAGAACATATACACACACAATACACATGATACACATACAACACACATACAATATGTGCATATGTATGAGACACATGGTACATATACCTGATACATACATGCATATGATACACAAAATATGGACCCATATTACAGACCTAACCCTGTCTAAAGATAAATACCCACAATACACACACACACACAATACAAGCATGCACACACAGATGGACAAAAAGATGACAGTCTAATGCAGAGCCAGAGGCTTCCACGGGGGTGTCAACACAAGGCCAACACTCACCTGATCTCGCGGACATTCTTCTCAGTCACCTCCACATGGATGACGATCGGGTAGACCTCACTCTGCACCAACTCCCTCACGCCCCGTGCACCCAACTCCAACAGACAGTGCTTCTTCTCGGAGCACAGACAGACATCTTACTCCTGGGACCACCTCCCCACTGCACCCACCCTGTCACCACTTCCCAGGAGAAAGTCCTGCTTCATCAGCAAAAAACCAAAGCAGACTGGAGACCTAGGCTCATGCAGGACCTGGAGGAAGACCAGGTCCCTCTAGACCTGGATCTCAACTGTCACTTCCCCCACCAGCCACCTCCCCGCAGCCCCAGCCAGCAAGCAGAACAATGATAGTTCAGAAACAAGGATGTCAGGTAAGAAATACCAGCCCACACCTCAGGGTGACCACAAGAGCCATGATCACAATCCAACCAGTACAGGGAAGACAATGGGGAGCCTAGGAGATGGCCCCGATGCTGGTTTTAGGTCCCAAATGGAGGCCTAGCCCCCTCCAGCACTTACCTTCCCAACAGACTCCTGGATGGCACGGATCCTGTTGCCTAGCCCTGGTGTGGAAGGCCAGGCCTTGGGGGCTCCGGGAGCTGAGGATGAGCACTGTTCCTCTCCAGAGAAGCTTTCTGTTAAGAACGAGGACATGAAGGACAAAAGACCACCCAGCGCCCCTCCATCCCTCCGCACCCACCCAGGTGGCAGCCTCACCTGCAGGGCACACTTGGAAATCCAGCCTGGAGCTGGGCAGATCCAGCAGGTTGCGGATGAGCCGGGGTGCCAGGCACTCGGGCAGGAGCACCACAGGCCGCAGGGCAGACACCAGTAGTGGACGCACCAGACTGTAGGGTTTAAGGCTTCGCTCTAGCTCTGCAGAGAAGAGGGGCATAGAAGAAATGTAGGGCTGCATGGGATACTTAAATCCACCATTATCTTCTGCCACCTAGCTTCCCTCCCTAAGTCCTGTTGTGCTCACACAGACATAGGGCGGGGAGGAAGCTGTGATTCAGAAGGCATCTTTCTGATTCTGTCTCAGATGTGCCCCCTACAGGCCACTCCCCACTCAGCACTTAGGGAGAGGCTTCCAACCTCCAATCGGATCACGTGACTCCCTGCTTTCAATGCACCGCTGACTTCCCAATATCCCCAGGCAAAGGCCCACGTTTCTCCCAGTGGTGACAAAAGTACTGCCTAAGGGCCTGGGGAGAACACAGCATCTGCCTGTACTGTGCTCCTGCTGTAGCTGCCTGCAGTGTTAGAGCTTCTACCTGCCATGCTCCTGCCATCAGTCAGCCCAGGTAACTTCCTCTAGCCATCCCAAGCCCAGTCACACCTCCCCAGCCCCTGTTGGTGTATTAACCCTCATCAGAGACAAGTGTATACACACACACACACACACACACACACACACACACACACACACACACACCAGCACCTGACAATGAATTGCCTTCAATTCATTCCACCATCAAGAGTCTTGTCCCTCAAGACTGTCCCCACTTCTAAACCAGCACTGCTCAGAAGCACACTGGGCACCTTAACAGTGAGAATGATCCCCATTCCCTCAGATTCACCTGAACAGAGCTCTGCTGGTAGCTGTTCTGCTGAGTCTCCTGCAGTGCCCCCTGCAGGCTTGGGCCTCACCAGCCCTAGGGCACGCTTCTTCAGCTGGCAGTCCAAGAAGGAAGACCATCACACAAAGCACACCTCATCCCATGGAAACACCCATCCCAAGGGGACACCCATCCCAAGGGGACACCATCCCAAGGGGACACAGCCCAAGGGGACACCCATCCCAAGGGGACACCATCCCAAGGGGACACAGCCCAAGGGGACACCCATCCCAAGGGTACACCCATCCCGTGGGGACGCCCATCCCAAGGGGACACCCAGCCCAAGGGGACACAGCCCAAGGGGACACCCATCCCAAGGGTACACCCATCCCGTGGGGACGCCCATCCCAAGGGGACACCCAGCCCAAGGGGACACTCCTCCTGTGGGGGACACCCATCCTAAGGGGACACCCATCCCAAGGGGACACCCCTCCTGTGGGGGACACCCATCCTAAGGGGACACCCATCCCAAGGGGACACCCCTCCTGTGGGGGACACCCCTCCTGTGGGGGACACCCGGGAGAACAACCTATGGTAGCAGCAGAGGCAGCCACGTGGCTGCAAGCTCTTCTCTGTCTGCCTGGTATACACACTCCCTGTCAACTCTTCAGCAACGGGGTTTCCCAGGGAAATGCACTGTGCTATGGGCACGGTGGTGACCCAGCCCAGGGACTGAGAAAATGGCGTTCTTGGGAGTCCACAGAGTACTAGACATACTCCTTCCTGAGCATAGGGCACACTCCATACATTTCATCTCTGCACCACCCCGCTTGAAGAAACAAATGCTATTTCCTAGGTGCCTAGTACATCAGTTAAATTCCACTGACATGGTAGAGTAACCCTCTTCCTCTTTCCTCAAGGATACTCAGAAAACTCAGCCCGCCCCTCCCTCTGAGCACCACCCTATTGGTCTGTCGCCAGTGCTTCTCTCCCTGCCCACCATCCCTGCTTACGTTGCTTCGAGGACTTCGGTGCCTGCTGGAGAGCAGGCATTTTTCCTGGACTTCTAGCAGCTGCTGCGCTCTACAGGAGGAAGCTGGGTCACACGGGTGAAGAGAAAAGGGAGCCCCAACTACTTCTCCAGCTCATCCTGTCCCAGAAGGCCGTGAGGGATCCCAGAGGGGGAAGGGCTACATCCCTGTTCCAGATCCCAGGAGTCCCCACCCCAGGCCTCCAGTGTTACCTCTGATAATTAGGCACAGTGCCCCGGTCCAGGTCCCGTAGGGTGAGGGGGTCAACTCGAGTGCAGAACCATTCCTGCCTCCGCTTGTGTGCTGGGTCCACCAGCCGCAGAATCTCCTGGGCTTTTACACACAGGGCGTGGGGATCGGCCCGCTCAGGCAGGGAGAGGTTGGCTCGAATGTAGAAGGGTTCTGTACCTGATCCCTTCACCCAGGCATCCAGGGCTTCGTGAAAGGATTGACAGGCTGGGTTTGAGGAGGATGGGGAGGAAACAGGAGGCCAGTGAGTCCAGGGATTGGCATCAAGGGACCTCACTGGCCAGTGATAGGACCGTCTGTAGGGCCGCAAAGACCTTCTTCAAGTGGGGAACTTGGTTGAAAAAGAGGTAAGGGTTTGCTGAAAGCTCCCTAGTCCCTAGCCAACGGCTCCAGGCCTCAAAGCCAGGTCTGTGGACTCTCAATACAGTACTCCTTTCACAGTTAGCACCCACCACACCACGCACAGAGAAAGGACACACAAAACGGAGGCCACAGCACTGCTGGGCACTGGGCTTCTGTATCTGCTTCCGGGCCCTTCTGTTCCTACCCCATCCTAGACTGAAGGAGCCCTGACTGGCTGAGTCTCATGAGTTCATGTGTCCGCCCACAGACCAGGCTTACCCTTTGAGTCCAGCAGGAAGGGGAGTGTAGAACCCTGGTTCCAGGGCAAGGTCCTCTGCTGGGCCTCAGCTTCCAGGCCTGCCCCCTCCAGGCCAGTGCCTTCTGCCCTTGGCTGAGTAACCCAAGCAGAGAATGATTTTAGGGATGTGGCTCTGTCACAATGCTGTCATCCTGCCCCACCTCCCACTCTACCAAAATAGACTTTATTCACTGCAGGCTGAGGGCTGAGCAGTTTCTACCTCAGCCAGTTCCCAGGAGCCCCACCCACGGATGCTGCTCCACCAACCCATGTCTGCCCTTGTTAAAACAGGACTCTCCTCCCAACTCAGGGAGAGGAACCTCACCTCTTTCTGTTCTGTCCTGGCCGAACCCGGACCAGATAGCACCCTTCGCACCACGGCCCCAGACCATCTGTCCCCAAGGACTGGCAGGCTATCTGGACTTTTATCCTGGAGTTCCAAGCCTCCAGAAGGACTCCAACCAGATACTCGGATGGCCAGAGACCTTAGAGAAAGGGGGAAGGCAGGAACACAAGTCCAGTTGACAATGTCATAGTGCACTGCAAAGCAATCATGATTCTGCTGTCTGAACAGGCTCAGTGTCCCCGAAGTGCCCTTACCTGCTACACACCCGCCCATCAGAGCCTGGTCACACTGCCAATGCCTTAAAACTGAAGTCAGACACAGCCTCTCCCTCCCAGACACACCCAGACATCCATGACATACAGCCTGTACCCCTAACACTGAAGATAGAGGAACAGTCCAAGGAAGGGGGTGTCATTAGAATCTAATCTGGAAGCAGCTGCAGGGGGAGCAGAGGGCAGGAAGAGACCTCTGGGGAAGACATGCCTGGCTCACATCTCAGTGGGGAACAGAGGTACAGTGACAGACGGAGAAGGGTCAGGGCTCAGGGGAGATGGGAGGCTTGGGGCACAGAACCTGGGATTTACAGGTTACAGTGGAAACCACTGACTGTAAAGTCACACAGGCTGGGGTCCCACGGACGCAGAGCCCTGCCCGTCCCTGGGGGAGCACTGGCAGGGCCCAGCGGCCAGTCCCAGACAAACTGACCCCCAGCCGTCTCTTCCATGTGCCTGAGGCTAGGCCAGTTGCAGAGGAGCACTTCTAACAGAGCCTACCCTATCTGACAGCATTGACACTGCCCCCTGCACCTGTCCCCTCAGTCAAATCAGGAAGCCAGGCCCATGAGCCTGTCCTGCTTCATGGAGGCTGTGTGGAAAGACCTAGGCAAAATGGGGAGTCCTGAGACGTGCCCACCAGCAGTTAAGGCAAGATATTCTGGAAGACTTCACTAATTGTGTCCAACTCACGACATATGGGTCACCCTGGGCAACAACACAAAATCATAAATTACTTAAAAAATTATGAGATTTTTTTTTCTGGCATCTTATGTGATCCAGCCACACAGAATATAAACTATGTAGATGACAACCTCATGTTGAAACAGCAGAAGTCTGGACACGTCTGCACGAAACCCTATCTACCTAAACCATGCCCTGAACTCACAAGAATGAACCGGCTGCTTGTCCATAAAATGAGGATGACAGTGGCACCCTCTGCCCCCATGGGTGTGAGGGTCGGACAAAAGACAGACAAGGCAAACGGTTGTGAAGCCACTGTGGACCGAGGATTACTAAGTCCTGACCAGTTCTTAGTAGAACTGGATACAAAATGCAATTCTGCCTCCTCACAAGTAACCCTTTCTTATGCAGGGTCTCAGGTGCCCCAGGCTGGCCCTCTACATAGCTGAAGATGACCCTGAACTTCTGATCCTCCTGCCTCCACCTCCCAAGTGCTGGGATTATAGGTATGCATCACCATATCCAGTTTATACCGTACTGGGCTTTGTGCATGCTAGGCAAGTACTCTATCAACAAGCCACATTCCTAAGCCCGGACCATTGTCCCATGAGCCGTTGATTTCAGGTTCTTCCCAAGCTTTTCTTACCAAGGTGTGAGGTCAAAAAAGTAGAGAGAGTAAAGTGGCATTGAGGGGGACAGTATGGCCTGACTAACCACTAATGCCTGCACCCACCCCTCAGTGCCAACTCATCCGACTTGTCCAGCCCGAGTGGAAATGTAGTGTGCTCTCAGCGCAATTTCAGCATCTATGTCCTTAAGGGACGTGGTCAGGGGGCTGGAGAGATGGCTGCTCTTCCAGAGGACCCAGATTCAACTCTCAGCACCTACATGCCAATTCACAATTGTCTAATTGTCTGTAACTCCTCTCACACAGACACACGAAGGTGAAACACCAATGTAAATAAAATAAAAATAAATAAATTTTAAAAAGAAAGAAACAAACTCTGGCCGAGCTGATAAAATGGCTCAGCAGGTAAAGTTGCCTGCTGTTGTCCTCTAACACTCACACTTGCTCTACGGCACGCACACACACACTTTGGCAACTTCCTGTCGTCAGGTGGGACTGAGGACAATCCCATTGGCCCCATTTCCCCAACTATTGCAAACCCACAGAGTACAGCCATATTCATAACTGTGCCAGAACAGGTATTCTCAAATTCCTCCCTTGCCCCTGCATACCCTAAAGACCAAGCACCCTCTCCTCGGAACTACTGTGGATAACCACCCCTCCCAGTGTCACCAAAGGACCTGTGACTTCTCTGAGCCTCCACAGCAATCACCCTGCTCTGGGCACTCGTCAGAGTTCTAGGAATGGCCTAGAGCTGGGTAGGAATAGTGCGCAGAGATCCCTTGTTTGGGACCTCAGCAGATTCAGAGGAGGGGCGAGAACAGGGCAGGCTAGCTGACACTGACCCTGGCTGGGACTGGGGCACTGGGGCCAGAGAAGGACATGGGCTCTCCAACTCCTAGAAAGGGTCCCAGCCCCACCTGTCGTGTTGGAGAACCTGTCATTTCTACCAGCTGTGAGTGGTAATGCCGTGTGAGTGTCCCTGTCCCAGGCCGCCCAGGGCATCCAGGGCGCTCAGGGCACTGTGGGAAGATCTCCAGGCTGTGTATATGGCTGATTTGCATCAGTCAGGGATGTGGGATGCTATGGCTAAAGGCTCTGACAACTCTCTAGGAGGTAGCAATGTCACTATCATGCTAGAGGTGTGGGAAGCTGCAGGTACCATTTAGCAAGGACGGCACAAGCGGTGGGTAGTGGACAAAGACTGTTAGAACATTCTCTCTGTGTGGTCAGAAGGTTCTAGAGATCTCTAGTACCACATGCGTAAGTATAGTCAGGTGCAGGGTTCTGCTAAGAGACGGCAGACCAACTTTCTCTAATGCCCTTCTAGTCCCAGCACCTACACCATCCTTGACTCTTCTCCCCACCTCCCCACACTGCCATCTGTCCAGTAATCTTCTAGCTCTACTGCCTGACTTCGTACCATCCTTCTTTGCCCTGTCCCCTAATAGAGGAGTGGAGAGGCTGGAGGGGGTGACAGAGTTGGCAGTTAAGAGGCTCAAGAGCTATGTGTATGGTACCCAACACCTGCACCACACACAGAAGGCAGGTGGCCCAAACTACACCAGCCTCCAGTGGCTTTGGACCTAGAAAAATTCTTGACCGGGTTCTGGGCTAGGGAGACAGCTCAGTAAATAAAACACTTGCCTAATAAACATCAGGACCTGGGTTTGAATGCCCGATAACCACACGAAAGCCCCACCTGTAACATCAACACTGTGGAAGCAAAGACTAAAGGAGGTCTAGCCAAAACAGTGAGCCCCAGGGACAGGGAATTGAGGCAGACAGCCATGCAGGAAGTCAGCTCTGGCCTCCACACCTGCACTCACATGCCAGCCCACCAGTGCATGCATACTCTCCCATACACTACTACAAAGACCATGTTTGCTTGTATGCACTAGCATGCACGAATGCACAAAGCCACAGCAGTAGCTAGAATACCCAAGACTAAGCCAGGTACTATTCAAATTAGAAACTGTGGGGGGAAAAAAAAAAGAGGATGGGAGAGATTGTGGAACCACATTACACAGCAGGAGACTGGGGCATCAGGAAATTAAGTGGCCTGCCCAAGCTCCCACAGTAGCATTAAACAGCAAGATCTGTACTCAAGCCTCTGGGTGCAAAGCCAGCTTCCCCACCTTGCCACAGTCCCATCCTGGGATCCAAGTGGGCTACCCTGGCCTGAAGTTAGGGAAGGGCCTGTCCCCCTTCCTCTTTCAGCTGCCCCTGAGCCCAGCCCAGTCTGTGTTCTTCCTTCAACTCCTTCTTCCCCAAAACAGCACGGGCAGCAGGGGTGACCCTGGTGATTAGAGCCCAAGCCTAGGAGGGGTGAGCCAAGCTTCACTCCCGGTTCTGCATCCTGGCGCCCCCTGGAAGAAAGCCAGGACCCCGCTGCAAGCCAGGCTAGAGGAAGGGCCACAGCAGGCAGGAAGGGAGGTACCTCCGCCCCTTCCCCCATAAGCACATCCTGCACAGGCTGAGACAATGTCACACTGGGCTGACTACTGGATTGGGATTGCAAGAGAAGCGGGGAGTGGGGGTAGGTGGGTGGGGTGCTCAAGGCTGTCCAAGCTGCCTCTAGGAGGCAGAAGGCCTCTGGTTCTGCTCTTCCTTCACTTTCATTCCCCTGCCCCTAACCCCATCTCATACTGGCTAGCATTCAGTGTTTCCTAAGGCCTTCCTAGAACCCAAATGTGAAGGGGACGCTGAATGGCCCTGGTACTTTTCAGCTCTATGGTCTTAGGCAAGTTCATTAATGCCTCTGAGTTTTATATTTTATGAAACAGGGACAATCAAAACAACACTTAAGCCAGGCGTTGGTGGCACACACCTTTAATCCCAGCAGGGGGGAGTGGGGACCACAGGACAGAGGCAGGTGAATCTCTGAGAGTTCAAGGCCAGTCTGGTCTACACAGTGAGTTTCAGGACAGCCAAGACTACACAGAGAAGCCCGGTCTTGAGAAACAAAACAAACAACAACAAAAGAAAAAACCACGCAGTCCCAGAAGTGAAGTGGCCTGCAGCTGTCCTGGCACTGAGCAGCAGCAGAACCCTCCCAGGCACCTAATTCACACAAGCCAAAGCCACATGCCAAAGCCACATGTCCAGGCCTGAGTCTTAGAGCCCACTGGCACCCATTCGGCCTGAATTTTCACCTTCCATCACCCCTTCTTCCCTCCTCACTGACTCCAGGCCCTTCCCTGGCCAACCTTTCCTTACTTTACCCAGCAGCTCTGAGTTCAAAGGTCATCGTGGCCCTGGGGAGATGGGGGACACCTCCTTCCCCAATGGACAGAGTGGGTCCTTGTCAGGACATCCTGCTGTAATGTTTTGTAACTTCTGTTTTGGGTTTGTTGCCAAAATAGCTATAGGGGCTCCTGTGGTGGTCCCAACCCCAGCTCCGTGGCTCAGCTGGACACAAAGACTCAGAGCAGGGATGACTAGCAAGAAGGAAGCTGGAATGAGGGCGACGAGCTCTGGCGCTCTGCTCACACGAGCCAAATTTCCCAGAAACCCACATGCAGAAGGGATCACTGTTGCCTTCAGCCAGTGAGGAAACTGAGGCCCAGGGAGATGTGACAGCTGGGGCTCACACAGCACAGACAATGGTATCAGGAGTTGATTGAACTCCAGGGCTGCCACTGTTTGGAGACCTTACTGTTCGCAGGTACCTAAAGGAAAGGTGTGGTCTGCTGCCTCCCTGCTGAATCCTGGACCCTCTGCAGCCATGTGATGACACCCAAACCCTACTCCACCATCCTAGAAAACTGCATACCTATTGAGGAGGTCCAGGCCACAGCCCCGGGCCAGGAGGCCTTCTGGCTTTCCCAAAGGCCACACACTGTCAGAGGAGGAGGATGAAGAAAGGCCAGGGGACCAGGGCTTAAGAGTCACACTCCCTAGGAAGGAAGAAGGTGGTCAGGAGTTTAGAGAACAGGAGGACAGCCGAAAGCAATGAAGGGATGTTGGCAGGCTAGTGGCCCCAGGAGCACAGAGCTGGGCGGGTCATGGGGTGAGGCTCCAGTTTCCTAGAGGAGTAAGAGGTTGGGAGGAAATAAGGGACCCCACATGGCACCCCCAGGAGCAGGTGTGCAAGCCAGACCCTAATTTTCAGGACCCTCCCATGCAGCCTCTCTGTCTGGACAGGGACACAGACAGGTTATAGGGAAAGGAACATACAGCTTTAGACCAGTGGCAAGGAACTCCCCAAAGTGAGCCTCCCCCGGGCCCTCGCAGTTACCTGTGATATCCGACATACTGCTGAAGGACCTGAACAGAGAGGACATGGGTGGCAGGTGAGACCTGTGACATTCTACCCTACTCTTTGTCTCTGTCCCCCAGCAAACACTGACCAGGCCCCGGCCCAGTGCACCCAGCCCCCTAAAGCCACAAGGCAAGGGGTTAATTGTATTGATTCACAGCTGGCTTACCCTTCAGTGCCACCTCCCCTGACCTCTCACCCTGTCGTCACCCTCCCCTGCTACCTTTGGCCCTTGTACTTCCTGAGTTAGACCACCTTGCTCACGCAGGCCCTGTGAGAGCAGGCCACTTCACAGCACCATAGCCTCCTCCAGACCAACCTCCCATGAGGAGGCTTCTTAGAGGGGGACGGTAGTAATGGGAAGGACCAGGAGACAGGAAATCCCACATCCTGCTCCAGCAATTACGGATGTGCCTGGGCTTTCTGACCTGCTGCTGCCTGAAGCTGTGGCCTGGCTTTCTTGTTTCAAGTACCCCACCCCTGGAACCCTTCTCTGCATCCCCAACCTGAGCCAGCCGGGTTTCTAAGGCTGAAAATCTGAGCTCTCAGGCTGCTTGTGGTGACTCCCCTGCCCCAGTGCAGGGCTGCAGCTCAGTCCACTCTGCCCTTTGACCTCACCCTGACCTGACTTGGTTCCTCTTTGAGCTTCACTGTTTCTAGAGCTCCGACCACTACAGGGCAGTCAAGAGAGGGGGCTGTTGGTCCTGCATGACTCTGCAATTGAACTCAAAGGGCACAGCTGTTCAGGACCCAGCAACCCTTCCTCACAGGGGAGCTCCCTCTGCCCCCAGCAGGTTACCTCTTAGGGGGCTCCGGGTCCTCCTCACGCTGCCTGCGGAGAATGGAGCCAGCACTGGGTGGAAAGGGCAGGATGGAGAGCCGGTTGATCTCCTTCTCACTGTCTGTGGCTTCCTCCTGCAACCCCAGGATAAGGCCTGTCACCTCCAGCCCACCCATCCCAGTCCTCAGCTCACAAATAATACTTGGAGCCTAAGACAAAAGAAAAGCATGCAGTGTACAGGGCTCCCCACATCTAAGGGGCCCCCACACCCGAAGGCTCTGGGAGATGCGTAGCCAGGGAGGTGTCACTGAGCAAGCCTGGGAACCTGAGTGGGATCCTCAACTACCACACAGAAAGCAATAATGGCACACACTTGTGATCCCATGATGAGGAGCAGAGACAGGAGAGCCCCTGTGATTGCTAGTCAGCCTAGTCTAAACAGAAAGCTTCAGGTTCCTGTGAGAGAGTCTGCCAGAGAGAGAGAGAGAGAGAGAGAGAGAGAGAGAGAGAGAGAGAGAGAGAGAGAGAGAGAGAGAGAGAGAGAGAGAGAGAGAGAGAGGACAAAGTAAGCACCAAAAAGATTTCTTGATGGTTAAAAGCTTCATTGCTCTCAAAGGAGCTAAGTTCTGTTCCCAGCACCCACACTGAACATTCACAACTCCTCCAAGAGGACCAGACGTCTCTGGCTTCTGAGGATACCCATACCCACACACACATACCCACAGATATGTACACATACAAATACTTAATATAAAAATAATTTAAAGAAACAACAGGATAGATGGCTCCTAAAGAAGGACTCCTAAGGCTGACCTCCACACACACACACACACACACACACACACACACACACACACACACACACACACACACACACACGTCGTACCTGAACACATACAAGCATGCAGAAATACCTGCACATAGAAACACACATGGGAGGAAGGTTCTCAGTCTCCCTGGACCTTGACGTGCTTGTCTGTGACATGCAATAGTTGGCAAACTGGAGACAGTGTGCATGTTGGTGATAGAGGAAAGTCTCAGGCCTCCTTTATTTGGGGTGGGTGACAGCTTACCGAGGTATGGGCCTCAGATCCTGCGGCTTCTCCTGTGGCTTCAGGGCCTCCCAGCGGGGATGGGAACTCACTGAGGCTCCAGGTGCTGCTGAGGTTGGAGCACAAGGAATGGGAAGAGGTGCAGGCCTGCCAGAGGATAAGGCGAGAGAGAAGGTGAGCAAGGCTGAGCCCAGGCTGCCATGGTCAATACTGCACACCAGCTACATGCCAGGCAGAGGGAGGACCGGGCACAGGGTGCCAGCTCTGCACCTTCACGGAACCCATGCCTCCAAATGGGAGAGACTACAGGCCAGTAGTATAACAACATAATGCCAAAGGCAAAGGCAAGAGAAGGAATGTGCCCTGGACACAGGGCACAACACAAGCTCCACTCTGCCTGGTATACCAGTCTTTCCTGGGCGAAGTGAGATGTGAGTTGCTGACTCAGGATATGGGGTTACTAATAGCTACAGTTGGGAAGGAAGATCAGGGCAGAAGCCTCTGCAAAGGTCCTAAGGCAGGACCATGACAGAGTCTAGGATTTGCAATACAGAGACCCATAGGCCCCATAGGGGGTAGATAGGCCCAACCTACTGGGCCTGGGGGCACAACTAGTCTGGTTTTTTTGTTTTGTTTTGTTTTTTTGTTTTTTTTCACCTCAGCACAAAAGCCACCAAGGTTCTGACACACAAGAGACCATATACTCATGTGTCTTCCTTCTACTCCTCCAGGCCCATGAGCTCAGCTCATCACAAGCAACCCAAACCAGGAAACAGCAGAACTCCTGGTAGAGTTCAAGGGACCAGGTCCTGTGCTAGAGCCACCTGCTGTGATCTCCAGCAGACCCCTGGCCCTCTCTAACGCCCGCACTACGAAAGGATGGGAACAAATATTCTCTCGCAGAACTTCAAGGCCTGTGCTAGACTAGC
The DNA here is from genome assembly GCA_030556225.1 of Cricetiscus sungorus. Taxonomy (NCBI): domain Eukaryota; kingdom Metazoa; phylum Chordata; class Mammalia; order Rodentia; family Cricetidae; genus Cricetiscus; species Cricetiscus sungorus. Next base: position 23,398,291 of record JANBXA010000031.1, on the reverse strand, counting down.
CTCACTGCCTCTGGGGGTCACGCTCACAGGCCTCTGGCATCCAGGCTCTCAGAGTGTCTGCAGTCCTCTTGCAGTAGAAGTCTAGCCTTCAGCCAGCACATTTTTTCCCATGAAGCAAGGTTCCCCAAGCCCACAGCACCCAGCCCCAGGGCACTTAGCTTCTGCCCCCCACTCACCTTGAGACAGGAGCCGCCCTGTGCCCGCTGCAGCTGTGCCTCCAGCATGGCCTTAGTCCCCTCCAGGCTGGTGACTGTGGTGAGCAGCTCATCGCGCTCAGCCTCTAGGCCCCGCACTTGCTTGCGGTACTGATCCTTCTCAATGAGGCTCTGAGAGTACTGCAACTGGATCCGGTCTCGGCTCTGGATTGCCTGAAAGAGCAGGGTAGCCAGACTCTGAGGGAGGCACGCTGGCTCAGTGGGCTGGATGAAACAAGAATGGTGCTCTCGCCTGTGGGCACTTCCTTTACGGGGTGGGGGTGGGCTGTGTTTAGCATCAGCTCATTTTACCTATACACGGACCAACTAAGAAGTCTGCCTCACTTGCAGGTGGGAAAACAATACCGTCAGGGCTACAGGTGGCTCTAGCTGGAAAGGGCAGAGTCCAGGAACATCGCACCCCTAAGATGCTTCCAAGCCAGGCGATGGTGGCACACGCCTTTGATCCCAGCACTTGGGAGGCAGAGGCAGTTGGATCTCTGAGTCTGGGGTCAGTGATCTAGAGCCAGGGCTACACAGAGAAACTCTGTCTTAAAAAAAAAAAAAAAAAAAAAAAAAAAGCTTCTAAGACCCACTGTGCATCTAACTTTAACCACAGCACTTGGGTCCCTATAGGCCGGGGGGGGGTGGGGGGGGTGGGTGATGGAAGTAGCCTGGTGGCCTGAAAGTACCACAGTCACAATGCCAGGGACAACACCCCAAACCTACATTCTAAAGAGTCCTAGGGGACTCAAGGGGCCATTCTAACATGGGTGATGAGACAAAAGCCTCATAGTCTACCCAGAGGGAGCCCTTCCACACAGTGGACAGCTGCATAAAAGAACTGGTCTGAGGTCCTCAGCCTCCCTGAACCCTTCTCAGGAGATAGACCCACGATGCCAGAAACACAAAGCCAAAACCTTGGGGAATTTCTTCATCAGCAAATATTTGCAGGTCCCTCCTCCAGGCTAAGATGCATGAGGATTTTGGAGGGCAGGAGAGCTCGGGACCTAAGGCGGATCTCTCAAGTTCTCATAGGAAAAGGCAGAGGTCCTGGCTGCAATGCAGGGACCCCTGTGTGATTTACCAAGGGTCTCCAGTGTCGCTTGCCCATCTGATCACCAACAAGGCCGACCCTCCCTGGGCCCTATGCAATGAGAGGATTGGAGCAGAATCTGTGGGGAACTGGCCTTACTGGACCAGTGGGCATCAGAGGCCCATGTTCCACAGTCCAGCACTCTCCCAGGCTTGCCTGGGCATACGTGAAGATGCTTACCTGTCTCCCTGGCCTGCCAACCTCATCTCAATTCAGCAGTGCACAGTTGATGTCTCTTCCTACAATCCCAACCCTGCTTCCACCTCCTCCCTAAATCAGAACCAGTGATGGGATGAGGGATGCCATGCAGCAAGCTGCAGCTCACCTGGTCCCGCTCTTTCTCAATCTCCTCCAGCTGGGCCAGCACAGTGGCCATGCGGTGCTTATAGAGGTCACAGTCCTTCAGCAGTGTTCGGTGTTTGAGCCGCAGATCCTCCATCTCTTGCAGGTACTATGGGCAGGGCAGGTGGGCCAGGCTCAGAACCCCAAAAACCCATCTCGAGTGGGATATCCTCAGCCATTGTCTTTGTCATGTCAGACCTCAACTGCCTAAGTCATGAAACGGGCTTGATAATTCCAACATACCCTCCATGCCAGGGTCTCCCATGGAAAATTCAGCCCACACCCTTCACTCTTCTCAGCTTCCTTCCCAGCATGCCTTGGGCACTTGGCTGTGCACTCTGTGCACCTGCCTGCTAGAAGCACCCTCTCAGAAGTGGGAGCCTCAGAGTTGAAGATTTATTTTTTATTTTATTTTTAAGCATGTGTATATGGGGGTGGTGTAGACAAAGGACAGACAAGGATAACCAATAGATCCCCTGCAGATAGAACTAGAAGCCCTTGGGAGCAACCCGACATAGGTGCTCAGAACTCAAGTTGGGTCCAAACCCAGGTGCTTTTGTTTGCTAGGCAAGCACTCTATCACTGAGCTAAATTCCCAGACCCTGTGGGTTTTGGGGTTTCTTTTTAAAGATTTATTTCTTCATTTTAGGGAGCCTTTGATGTGTTTTCTAGTGAATCTGCAATGCCTAAAAAGGATGAATGAGTATGGATAAATAAGTCTAGCTCTGCTGAAGACCAATGGAAGGCCACTGGGGTACAACCATTCCTGGCAGTAAGTACCCCTCCTAACCCAGGGCATTAGCAGAAGGTGGTGGGGCAGGGTGGAGGTAGGGATGTGGGCAGTAGTCCCTACCTTGTCCCGCAGTTCTTCAGCCCACTGCAGCTCGCCTTGCAGTGTGTGCAGCTTCTGACACAGCTCCTGCCTACTGTCCTGTGCCTCCCTCCAGTCATGCTCCAGGATGTCCAGCAGGATGCGCTCAGAGCCTGCAGCCCCTGGCCTGCTCACCTCCTGCAGGGTAACGTGGGGGCCACCTCAACCCTTGGTCCTCCAACCCAGCCTTGGGCATACAGAGGAAGGAAGACAGCCCTCAACCCTCCAAAACAACCGAGTGTGCTACTCTCCCAGGCTTGGTACCTAGACCTCGGTTTCCCCCTGTGGACAGTGGTATGGCCCCTCCAGCCCCACTGTCCTTCAGAAGATATGAGCTGCGCAGGGAGGAAAGTACATTCCCAAGCTCAGTCAGGGCCATGTCACAAACGAAACCCTAGCCCACTCCCAATCGCTCTGGTCCCACACCTAGCACTATTCCCAAGACCTGTCCCCCCCCCATCCCTTTGACTACAGGTTTTCAAAGGGCTGGCCTTGAATCCAAGACACAGACCCTAGGCCCACATCTAGTCACAAACTCCCAAACACACAAAATAGTCTCAAATGCCTTCACAAATTCCTGAATAGCCAGGAGTGGTGGCAAATGTCTACAATCCCAGCACTCAGGAGGCAAAGGCAGGAAGATTACCACAAATTTGTAGAATAGGCTACATAACCTGTTCTAGATCCGCCAGGACTAGAGTGAGCCAGGTAAAAACAAAAATGACCTAAACTTAATTTCTAACATCATATTTTAAAAGAGAAATTGGGACCCCCTCTCTCTATAGTGTATGTACTCATATACACTCAGGGGTATAATTTTAAGGGGTTTGCAGACCTCTGGGGATTGGCTAAGGACCCCAGACTGAACCCCCAGGGCGTTCAGTATGCTAATGGCCAGAGTTTCAGGTGAGAAGTGAGATGGATTTGCATCAGCTCTCAGCCTCTGTTGTCAGAAGGACATGGGCAGCAGAGGCCAGCTTGTGTGACCCACATCCCAGCACCAGGGTCCTACCTGCTGAAGACCTTCCTGGAGCTCCTGCAATGAGGCAGTCAGCCGCTGATTCTCTGCCCTAAGCTCAGAGAGCAGATCCGCACCATCTGGCTCCTTCTCCTTGTCTTCCGCCCCAGGGAGTGGCCCTTTGGCCCTCCGCAGCAACACACACTCTTCCTCCAGCCGGCTGACTTTGAGCTTGAGCTGATCCACCTGAGGCCCAAGACATGAATCAGCCTGGTTGGGACTCATTGGGAACCACCCCAAGGTGTCCCCAGGTCCCTGTGAAGCCTAAGCAGTTGGGGGGTGGTGTCCACTTGAGATTCAGTTCTGAAGAGCTGGGCAAATATGGGAGAAATGGGGAGGAGGGAAGGAGAAAGCCAAGGCTGCCTCCCAAGAATAGCCTTGAAAAGATGTGCTGCATAGAACACCTAATTTGGCCAGTATCCGTGTGATAGAGGAGGGCTACATGAGAACAGGAAGGGGGACAGGGCCCTGTTCTGCCTGAACTGAGGGTACTCTTGAGCAAGTTAATGCCTCTGGCTGTGCCTTCCTGGGTCTCCTTATGTAGACCAGGAGGAGAAGAAGTGATGGGCCTAAGGGCCACATCCAGCCCATCAGCCAAGAATGCTCCTCCAGCCCAGATGCCACCCACCCAGGCCCCAACATGCACAGGGGAGCTGGGGAAGGGGGCTCAGAAAATCTTCACACAGTAACTATGTGCGGGCAGGGGCACATGCCCATAATCTCAGCACTCAGGAGGCTGAGCAGGAGGATTGCCAAGAATTTAAGACCAGCCTGGACTAATAATATTAAACTCTTAAATTAGCCTGGGCTTCAGAGTGAGACCCTGTCTTTAAACAAAGGAAAGAGGAAAGAAAATCCTTACAGAGAGGCTTTCTCCAAAAGATTAGCTTGCTGGTCCATGCCCAACCACCCCTCCATCCAGGTGTAGGCTTCAGTGTGTACCGTGCCACCTACGCAATCCCTCATCTTCCTCCCAGCCTCAACTTTATCATCAGCACAATGGGCCCCTTCCTTCCCCCTGCCTCCCAGAGCTGCTAAGTACTGAGGAAGACAATGACAGGACAAAGCAAGCTGTGAGGCAACCACAAGTGGGACACAGCCATTGTGGAGCTTCAGAAAGAAAGCCCAGAGCCCTGGCCTGTCACCAGCTCAGTGCGGGAAGCCAGAGCCTAGCCTGGGAGCTGAGTGGGGGTGGGCAGCTGGTGATACCTGGCCCAAAGCCCAACATGCATGGTAAGATTGCTGGAGGACTGTGTTCTTGGCCAGGGCTGTTTCCCAAATGCATGTGGGATGTGGGGTGGCCAGGCTGTGGGGAGAGGGACAGCAGGTGCAGGCCATCAGTGAGGCCACGGAGGGGAGGAGCACAATGACCGCTGGGGATGTTCTCAAGAGAGCCAACGCCTGGTGTCCTGGGAGTGTCCTGGTCTAGGAAACAAGTGCTGACCCAGACCCCAGAGCCAGAACAGCACACACACACACACACACACACACACACACACACACACACACACACACACACACCACGCACACTCGTCTGAAGCTGGGTCAGCAGCTCTCCAAATTAACAGTCCACTCCTCCACAAAGACTCTAAAGTCTGGACCCCTGCATTCCTTTCCACTCACAAAACAAGCTTTGTGATCCATCGGAGAAAGACAGCTGGTTTCAAGGGCTGGCCTGGCCACACCCTTCACAGCAAACCACAACTGCATACCCAGGTTCCTGCCTGACCCTCAGGCCAGCCGGCTTCCCCAGTGAACTCAGAACACAGGCCGCCAGCCAAGCCCCAGGAAACCCGGATACCTTTAATCCCAGTGTACAAACTCCTGAGCACGAAATTACAGTGTTCGCTCCTTAAATTTATGTTGCTTAGAAATAACAGCTCATTAACTTTGCACCCTGTAAAACACAGCATTAAATCAGCCACCACAGACACCTGTCCATGGTGGGAGGAGGCCAAGCTGGGAAGCCGGGCCCCATTGTCTGCGCTGAGAACCTCCACCTGCAAGTCCTTTTAAATTCGAAGACAGGAAAAGCTCCCAGACATGCAGGTGGATGAGGGGAGCAGTGTGGGTTCTCTATTCATTTCGTCTCCTCCACACTCTGCCCACTAAACGCAAGAACAGCCACCGAAGCACATGGTCCCATCAGTGAGCAAAGTGCCCTTCCTCTGCATCTTTTCCAGCCGCTTCCACAGCCCAGTAATGCCCCTCCCCATAAGTGTACACACACAGAACATCCCCCAGCTGTACAATTGGCTCCCGATGCAAACACACCACCTCCACCTCAAGTGGTGACAGTAGCCTCAGGAATCTCATCTGGGTTCCCCGCCCCCAAAACACTTAGCCAGCCAGCAAATACAAACCCAGACAGTGGTGCCCCAGAGTTCCAAGGGCTACTCACAACCCCAATCCCTAAGTCATCACCACCAACACTGAAGCCAGGTTTGTGGGGGGAGAGCCTCCTAACACCAAAGTCAGAGCCCACTGTAAACTAAGTCCTAGAGGAATGATGCAGTGTGCCGCTGGCACGGGGGGCCTCTCAGCCAGACAGCGTCTCAGCACACAGTGCTCACCAAACATGACAGACATGACAGAACTCCATTTGAAGTGTCAAGGAGAATGGAGGAGAGTAAGAGAGGGGCTCCATCCCTCAGCCTTTAAGACACCCTCAGTCCAGGAGACACAACCTGGAGATCCTCTGGAGAGGACCTAATAGGAATTCACTGGCCAGAAACAGACAGAATGGCATCCCCAGGAAGAGGCCCTGCTCCGGGACCAGGCAGGCACAGTTCATACCTAGGCTCTGAGACCTTGGACAAGCCTCTTTACCACTGGGAGCCTCTGCGTCTGTACTGGGGAAAGGAACCTGAGCATTATGCATTGGTGTAGACAAGATGAAGCCAGGCATAGAACCTGCGCTGGGTGACTATGATGACTGATGGGGCTCAGGCTCAATATTGCCTTTGGCAAGCATTATCTGCATCTGATATTCCAAGCCCTAACCTCACTGAATCCTTATAGCCCAAAATCTCATCACCTTGGTACCCAGTCTTGACAATCAAATCTGTTCCCAGAGTGTAGGGGTATGTCTCAGTACAGTGCTGGCCTAGCATGCACATGCACTAGGTAAACAAGACGCCTGTATGCCAGCATTTGGGAGGAAGAGGCAGCAAGATCAAAAGTTCAAGGCTATCCTCAGCTACATCCTTGAGGCCAACTCAGGATACTTCAGACCCTATCTCAAATAATAATAATAATAATAATAATAATAATAATAATAATAATACTTATTCCCAGAATGGCTACATGCTTTGGGGGGTGTCTCCCTGAGTACAGAACCAGTCATAACATAACGAAACATCGACACAGGGCAGTCAAAGAACTATTTCTCAGTCACAAGTGGGTCGATGATGACTCTGAAACATATACTGATGACCATGTTACCATCTCTTTGTTGTTGTTCAAATATCTCCCTTCTCTATCAGACCCTACCATCTCCCCAGGGCCTACCGCGAGCTGCAGGTCTCGGCTACGCAGCACAGCTGAGTTCTTCTCCTCACTGAGTTGAGCCAGGCGCATGGCGATCATATAGTTCTCATCCTTGAGCCTCAGCAGCTCCAGGCTGCCTGCCTCCCAGTCCTCACGCAGCCGCTGGCAGCGTTCCTGTGCCTGTTGCTGCTCCCGCAGCCTCTGTTCCAGGCCTGCCCGCTCTTCCTCCAGTGCCCGGCCCCGGGCCTGGAGCTGCTGCTCTCGCTGCAGCTGACCCTTCCGAGCTTCCCGAAGCCTCCGCACCTCAGTCATCAAGAACTGGGTCAGACCCTCAGGCCCTTCCTCATCTGCCAGGACAGGAAAAAGAATGTTCACCAGAGGGTCGTACAAAATCCAGGGACTACACAGAAAAACTCAAACCAGAAAATTACTAAAGAAAAATTATCGAAGATGTTTTTGCTATTGTTGGACAGGGAAGTTCTTCCCAGACAAGGCATAAAATCCAAGAGTTATGAGAGAAAAAAAAAGTGGGCAAATCTGTATTAAAATAAAGTTTGTTTGTTTGTTTGTTTGTTTTAAATCTCTGGCCAGATGCAGTGGTGCATGACTTTAAACCCAGCACTAGAGAACCAGAGGCAGGTGGATTTCTGAGTTCAAGGCCAGCCTGGTTTACAGAGTTCTAAGACAGCCAGAGCTACACAAAGAAACCCTGTCTCAAAAAAACGAAAACAAAAACAAAACTCTGAAAAGTCAAAGAGCTAACAAAGTTAGAGAACAAGCAAAAATAAAGGAGGAAAAAAACTATAATCGGACTCAAAGCCATAATACATGAACAGTTCCCACAAAATAAGAAAAGCAAACAACTAAAGAGAGAGAGAGAGAGAGAGAGAGAGAGAGAGAGAGAGAGAGAGAGAGGAACTAAAATATGTTTCAGTCCACCAGCTATAACAGTAACACCAGCCCTTAGTGTTTGTTGACTCCATTCTTTATACTAAACACTATATCAACTTATTTAAACCTCATGGCACTATAAAATAAATATCACCACTCTACCCATCTTGTTTACCCACTGTTCACTACATAGTAAGCTATGAACTATATCACTGAAGAAGATAAAAACTTTTCTGGGGAGGTGATGTTCCACACCTTTAATCCCAGCACTCGGGAGACAGGTGCAGGTGGATCTCAGAGTTTGAGGCCAGCCTGGTCTGCAGAGTGAGTTCCAGGACAGCAGGGCTACACAGAGAAACCCTGTCTCAAGGGGAAAAAACAGAAGTAAAAACAAAAACCAGAAGATACAAACCTGAAACATGATTTTTACATATCTGCCAGGTAAAAATGTTTCAAGATCATGCTCAGCATTCATAAAGGTATAGCAAAGGGTCCCTCACATTCTGATGGGGGAGGTATGCTCACAAAACACTTAAAATATACACATTCTCTGAGAAAGTCCTCTTTAAAAATTTTTCCCAGTTAAGAGCAGAACCTCACAGAGCTGTCCACGGGAGGATAGAGTATTACAAAACCAGAAACAACCCAGTTGTCCACCAGTGAGGGCTTCCACAAATGAGTTACATGAGGGGTGTTTACTAAGACACATTGCTTATGCTGTCACTTCAAACACGTGGGATCAGCTATTTTGAAAAAAAGCAAGATCCTAGACAAGACAGGCTGGCCAAGCCAGAGTGTGAGCAACTACTCGGACAAGGAGCCTTGCCAACTATCCCACAAGACAAAAAAGACACAAGGTCTGGATGCATTATAGTCAAAGCTGGCTTGCAGCTCATTATATAGCAGAGGCTGGCCTTGAACTTGGCTCTGCCTCTGCCTCTACCTCCTGAGTGTCATTACAGACCAACATCACCACAGTGGACTTGGATTTCTTATTACATTTATTTATTTGGGAGAGGAGAGAGCATATATATATGGAGGTCAAAGAACAACTTCCTGGAGATGATGCTGTCCTCACACCACGAGGGTCCCAGAGGCTGAACTCAGGTGGATAAGCTTGCAGGCTTGTGCATTCATCCACTGAGCCATCTCATTAACAAACTCTAAGCTGTGTGTGAGAGACACACCATTCGGAAAGATTCTTAGGAAGAAGAATCTTGCTAAGCACATAGACTGTGAACTCTGGATCCAGCCTAACTTCCACCTGTGGTGGAGGCCCTGAATAAACTTCTGCAGTCTTTGCCTCAGTTTCTCTATCTGGTCAATAGGAATAGTGGGAGTAGGTCCAGGGCACCCACTAAGATTGCTCACCAAGGATCATGGAGCAGCGTTGGGCGGGTTCCTGGCCAGTGAGCAGCGTGAAGTGTTCCGGGTAGTAGAATTCCAGGGCTTCCAGGAAAGCCTCGAAGCCCCTCTTGCCACGACAGCGCAAGATGTCTATAAGGCGCCCTGAAGGTAAAGGTTGCAGCCGGGGTCAGTATGAGGGCTTCCCCAGTGCCTCTGCTCTCCAACACCACAATGCCCCAGGGCCCACGTTCCCCAGATTTTTGGGCTGTGACATACACTGGGCCTGTCCCAACACATCAGGGAGCAAAACTCAGTCTTCCCTAGCTAGGAACACCAGCCCTTCCTCACAGCACAGCACCTGCACTGCAGCAGGTCCCCAGCACCCCCCCCTCACACACACACACACACACACACACACACACACACACACACACACACACGCACACACACACACACACACACGCATCGATGCCACACACACACACACACACGCATCGATGCCACACACACACACGCATCGATGCCTGTCTTTCCCTGGCATTGAAAATGCCCACATTGGCTTAAGTTCCCTGAGACCCCTGGCTCCCTTGCCAGCTCTGGTCCAAAGACACCCAGGGGGAGAAGAGCCTCCGAAAATTGAGACCAGACTTCAGCTCTTGCGGAAAACCGATTCTCTTAAGAGGTACCTGATTCTCAAAGGGGTGTGTTGCTACACAAATGAAACAGAGAGACCAGAGAGGTCCAAAGAGCACAGGAAAGATCCTACAGGGGTCGCCATTTACACCGGCCACCACCACATCCAGCCTTCTGTCTGGAGTGAGCCCGAGAAACCCCTGGCGGCGGCGGGCTCACCGGTGCGGTTGGCCCGGCACGGGAAACGGTATGTGCTGAGCACCTCCTCCTCATCCTGCTCGTCCAGGACGCGGCACTGGCGCAGATACGGAGTGAGCTTGGCCGGGTTCAGGGCGCGCGTCAATCGGTGGCGGACGCCCTCGATCCGCTCCCAAAGCGCGTCCTCCTCGGCCTCCGACCCCGAGCCGGCCCCCGCCTCCTCGTCGGCCTCGCCCGCGTCCGCCCGGCCCTGCATGGCCGCGTCCTCGGAGTCTACAAGTGACAGGCACCGTGGGCACGGAGCCGCGGCTATCGCACCTGGGCGTCGCCCGCGGGTCCCCGCGCTGTCCCGCTGCGTCCTCCCAGGTCCCCACGGTGCTCTGCCTGCACCCTCCCGAATCCTTAACTGTCCCACCCGCGTCCTCCCGGAGTCCCGTGCGGTTCCGCCCGCGTGTCCCCAAGCTGCCCCGTCAGCGTCCTTTCGGGTCCCCTCGCTGTCTCGCCTGTGTCCCTCCGTATCTACGCTGCGTCCCGCCCTTGTCTTCCTCGAACTCACCGCGGGCGCCGCAACTGCCCTGGGCTCCCGGCTCTGCGCTCGGCCGACGGCTCCGGCGGCGCGATGGGGCGGTGCCCTCGGGGTCACTGGCTCCGCCCCCCGCCCCGCGGCCGCCCGGGCCTCCCCACATTGCCCGCGCCCGCTGCGCTCCGGCCGTGCTCCCCGCCGCTCTCCCAGCCGGCCGCTCCTCCCCACCCCACACCCCACCCCGCTTCCTGTTTCCCGCCGGCTTTCCCGGCCTGTCCTGGCGGGGTCCCCGCGGCCCGCCCACACCTGCCCGGCCCCCGACGGGGCGGGGCCGCCACACGCGCGCTCACATCCCCGCGCGCGGCCGCTGCACACCTAGCCCGGGCCACGCACGCGACAGCTGTCCGCACCCAGCACATGCCCTACGCCAGGGTGCAACTGGCCACCCGGAGCCCTGGACAATGACAAGTGTCCGTTGCGCTAGCCACACATGTCCTGTGGCAAAACAGGTCAACTCAGCTGGCTCTGGGTTGAGACCTCACACACAAGACCCTGTCACACTCACCAATGTGCATGGTATGTCCACTCTTCCTGGAGCCACACCTGAGAATAACCCATGTCTATTTCTCAGGAAATAGCAGGAAAGTGTGTGTGGGACAGGGCCTCAGAAGCCAGCAGAACTTCCACACTTGTCCATCTTCTGGGACAGTGTTGGGCAGAACTTCAACCCAGGACGGGACACTCACATGACTCTCCCTCCCCCACACGCCTTGTGTCAAAGCATTTGCAAGACCCTGGTCTGCTGTGAGCCTTTGTAGTTCAGTGTTGGAATTGTTGTATCCTGTTCCCAGCTGCGCCTCTTATCTGCCAATGACCTGGACAAGGACTTGCCCCTCCCCAGTTTCACTGTTCCCGAACACATTGCCAAGAGCTCGCAGCTTCCCCCATGCTCAGGATAGTCTGTGTGGGCAGCGGGAGGGGAGGGTCATGGGCACCTTTCCAAAGATGGGAGTCAATCTCTGCAGACATCCACACTGCACCTCCCTTCCTGGTTCGAGTTAATGGGACGTGGGGACCAGAATGCTGGCATGTCTCAGTGGCTGTTCTTCCAGACTGTAATCTAGAGATGCTTGAGGAGGACTCTGTGGTTAAAGACAATTACTTGAGATAAGCAGCCTCAAAATCCCCCTCCACCTTGGATACTAACAGCCACTCCCACAATAAGGTATATCTGCAATCATGTGCTCTCTGGGCACTGCAAAGTGCCCTAAGTGCCCTCGGCGTGGGGGGACAGGGTTGAGAGGACACAGAAGGAGCTGGAAAGATGTGTGAGTCCCCAGCCCACCTGTACCTTCCCAATTCGATGCATCACTCCCCCCGAGGAAACAAGGTTCAGCCACAACGGCCCTGAAGGAACAGTCCTAATCCACCTACACAGCCTGGTTCTATTTCTAGCCTTAAGGAACCACAGGCTGTGGTTGACTTGGTTTTGTTTGGAATATCACCTTTTCACCTTCAGAAGAGCCCCTTTAGAAGGACTGAATTCTAGTGCAAACCTACACATCAACAAAGGATGAAGCAGAGGCCCAGAGAGGGCAAGAACTTGCCACACCCTGAGGTAGTGCTGGATCCATCCCTGGCCCCTCTTCTTTCCCAAGCTCCAGATTCATACTAGGCTCCCTCCCAAGGAGTACCTCTCCTCTACAGGCCATGGACACCTGACTCTATGCTTTCCACAGCAAGCAGCGGCTCCTCCCTGGAGTGAATATTTTCACTTGGCAGGGATAATGGGAAGGAAGCCTGGAAAATGAGCTTTTGGTTAATTATTCTCTCATCAGAGGGGAAAACAGGGCCAAGGATTAGGTACTGAAACTAAGAGTCCACTGTAAGCTGACAGGACAACTGTGTAGGGGTCACTGGGTCAAAGCAGGTCCCAGAGCCCGGTCATAAAGAAGCCGTAGAGATCCTGAAACACCCCACGTGTGCACACATGGTCACAGACACAGTCACATGGACACATATACATTCACTATTCACAGATACACTAACATGCATACACAGGATTACACACACAGAGACACACATACATCTATACACATATTTACAATGCCACACTCACATGGGCACACATGGTTACACAGACACACTCAAAGGCACATGCACAATTTTACACACATCTAACAGACACACTCACATATGCACAGTTATAGAGACACACATGAACACGTGGCTATACATATTCATATACACACAATTATGTAGACACCACACTTTGATGCACATACAAGGTTACACACAATTGTTTGTACACATACACTCACATGCACACACATGCACTTGCCTGGAGCCAGGCAGCAGACACTCAGCACCATGCCCACATCTCCATAGTCAGCAGATGCCCCTGCTCAGCTGACCCAGGCGTCCCCAGCATGGTGAGTGGATGGACACCATTAAGCATCCCTTTTAATACTGTGTTGGTTGTGGCTTCTGACCCATTACTCTTTTCCCTGTCACCATGCCGAAAAACAAGGTGTTGCAGGGAAACAGAGGGCAGAGTCTCTATGCCAGCACCCTTTGGCTCCCAGGCTCCTGACCAGGAGTGTTGGTCCTCTCTAAGGCCCCATTCCCCTGTCAGCAGATGACAAGGGGTGAGCAGGGCCGGTCACACCCAGGGAGGACAGTAGAAGAGCAGACCTGGTGCTGTGGGGCTGACACTGGGCAAAGGCCTTTCCCTTAGAGAAATGGCTGAACATGAGTAGTGACGAGTCCTCTCTGTGCAGGGATAGATAGATGGTGTGTGTGAGATGAGGCTGACCCATCTTCAAAGACATTTCTTTTCCCAGCTCATCAAGGACCACATCTCCAGCTTTGTTTTTGTTTTTGTTTGGTTTTTCAAGACAAGGTTTTGCTGTGTAACGGCCCTAGCTCTCCTGGAACTCACTCTGTATGCCAGGCTGGCCTCGAACTCACAGAGATCTGCCCGCCTCTGCCTCTCCAGTGTTGGGATCAAAGGTGTGCACCATCGCCTCCTGGCCACATCCCTAGGTTTAAACCCCTCCACATCCCACCACCTCTGACCCTCCTTGCACACCCCCACCTCTGAGTTCTCCCACTGAACAGTCAGAAGTTATTTTTTTCTTTTTTTTTTCTTTTCTTTCTTTCTTTTTTTCTTTCTTTTTTTCTTTTCTTTTTTTTTCTGAGATGAGATCTCAGTAGCCTCGTATTCCCTGGCTCAAGTCATTCTCCTGCCTCAGCATCGCAAGTAGCTGGGACCACAAAGTCACAACATCCTTGAGAGAGATCATTTCAAAACAGATTTCTCTCCGATTTGAACCTTCCCACCAAACCAGCAGATGTAAACAACCCAGACCTGCTAGCTATGCATACCACCACCACCCCCGACCCACAGGCCATGATCTGTTCCTGCCACCTGTTTATCTTCCCTCTACCTAGAATATGTGTCCCTCTGCTCCTAGCCTGATCTTCCTCTGGCTACACATGTCACCCCTCATGTGAGGGCAGGCAAGGACTTCATTATACCTCTCTGGCTACTCTGCTGCTTTCTCTATACTCTGTCTCCCTAGGACTACCCTGCTCACCAGCTAGTAGGAGTGGGTAAAATGTTCCAAATTCGACAATGAGGAATGGGGCCGAAGGGAGAGGAAGTTAGAGGGGACAAGTGTGAGGGATGGAGCACAGACTAATGAGGTGTTAACACCAACAGGGTGTTAACCTTCATGTTGTCAGAGTGAGGCTGTGTAATCAGTGTCTTCCCCAAACCAGCCATGGGAGGTTAGGACACCTTTTTCCTCCCACTTTTCAGGGATACCTGGGCTCTAGCACCTGCTCCTTCCTCTCTGAAGACTTTTAATGGCATCCCAGGAATTTTAGTCTCCTAGAGAGCTGGGGATATCCAAAAGGGAGAAAGAGACAGACAGACAGACAGGCAGACAGACAGACAGACAGACAGACAGACAGACAGACAGACAGACAGACGGACGGACGGACGAGAGAGTATGTGTACCATGTGGCCCTGTCCCCACATCCCTTCCCCCACTTGGCCATCCCCAGCAGCTTGGCAGCAGGGAACAGAAATAGTGACTCATCCTAGTTTCAGCCAATGACAGAGCTCTGTGCCCACCTGGCCTTGGGTGGGGCATGAGGTAAGGCTGAGCTGCTAGGAGGTAGGAGCAAATGGGGGAATGGGTTAAGACCAAAGAGAAGAACTAAACAGCCCCGAATAGACAAGATAACTGAGGCTGAACTGGGCATCCCTTCCCCTGCCTGTACCACCCAGCTTCTGCGATGGTCTTGTGTGTGCCTCCTCTTCCCCAAAAATGGTTGGAAGAGATGTTCAATCCAGCAAACCTGCAGCAGGAGATTGGAGATAGAGGGCAGTTAGTGAAGTGTCTCTATTAAGGGTGTGTCCTGCCTACAAGAGGAGGTGCCAAAAACACTGCCTGGGGCCCAGAGTTCCAGAGAAAGGCCCTGGACAGTCTGGCTGAGTCAGCTGGAAAGGGAGGGGTCGGAGAAGGGATGTGGGGACCTGCCACTGAGTCACTGCCCCCAGGGGCTGGCAGAGGTTCCTGGTGCTATCTGCCCCACCTGGTATTATGAAGGTCCCAAGCCCTCACCCCCTCTTTGTGACCTGGGCTGAACAGTAGACCACAATGGATTTATCTGGTGACTCCAAATGTGTTACAAACCACACATTCTGTATGTGCACTGTGTGGAATTGCCTTAGGACCTCTGATCAGGGACACGAACCATCAGCTGGGGACCTCCTGTCCCTTGCTGAGGAGTCACAGGTTTCCTGAAGGTGCATGCACTGGTGACTGCGGAGCTAGAGTGGGTGTGTGTTGGTGTGTGGCTGTGACCTCCCCTCCTGCCTCACCTGTCTGTGTCCTGACCCCATCTGATGGCCTGAAGACCTGAGAGAAAGGTCCTCCTCTGAAGCCAGGGGCATCCGAAAGCCCAGCTGAGGAGAAGGCGAGAGGGAAGGGTGGAACAGGCAGAAGGAACAGCCAGTGCAGAGTCCTGAGGTCTCGCCTAATGTTTCCAAAGGGACCGCGCTTTCTGCTTGCTTTAACTTGGACCATCACAAACCATATGTCCTCGTGATTCATAGCATCCCACCAACCTGTGACCCTGAAGGAGATGCTGAGAGAGCCACCCCTGCCAGGAAGGCTGGTGAATAAGCTCCTCTTGTGTTCACAGGGAAGTCGAGTAAAGTTGTAAGATGTAGATGGGTTCAGCAGCTGACCCTGTGCCAAGTCCTGAACACTCTGTCTCACCAACCTGGATGCAGACCAGGTGCTGCCAGGTAAGGAAGGAATAAGGCCTGAGGCGGAGTCACAGGCCCAACCTTCACAGCAACAGGTCCCCGTAGAATGAGCACCCTAGGTGGGAAGAGAAAGGCTGGGTTCAGACCTCCTTTCAGCCCTGTGTGTGTTTCTGGAATTTAGGGGGTTCACTTCTCCTTTTGTGATCTCATCTTTTCTGCCCGTGTGTCAACTCCCCCGGGGCTGCAGCTATAGGCAATAAAGAGCCACCCAAACAAGAGCTGGGAACCAAATTTGGTCCTCTGCTATAGCCACACGTGATCTTAACCAGCCAATCACCTCTCCAGCCCCTTATCTGTGTTATTGTTTTTGTTTGGGGGACAAGGCATGGCTTGTAAACAAGGTTGCCCTTAAACTTGCTGCCAACCTCCTGCCTCAGCCTCCCAAGTAGTGGCGTATATAGTATGCAGTATATGCCCAGAGGTTTTGGGTTGGGTTTGGTTTTGGTTTTGTTTTTTTCTTTTTCTTTTCTTTTTTTTTTTTTTTTTCTCTTCTCCCTGAATATTTCCAATCTGAGGTTTGACTGAATCTATGAATTAGAACCTGGGGATAGGAAACCCTGGCTGTATAGTGTTGTGATTTCCAAGTCTGTGCCTGGGAACTATCCAGGACACTGGCAGTGCAAACGGCCTCAGGCTACACTCATCCACCTAACCTCCCCACAGAACCCTCCCGCCATTCTGATTGTTCTGCCTGCCCTGGCATTGCCACCCCTTCCTCATTTCTGGCTCCCATGTACTCCCTCCTCGGTTCTCACTGCACATCTGCTCCCTCTACTCATTAGAAAGGGAGGGGGATACTCAGCTATTTCTCCTTTTGCACTCCTATTTCCTCTTTGATGAAATCAAAGTCTGTATGCATCTGATACCTTCCCCAGAAAATGGAAACCTCTGACGGCCAAGATGGGACCCACCTCCCCATCACTGCTTCCCTGCATCTGGACTCAGAACCAGGCACACAGCTTGTCCCCAGAGATGTGGGTAATGCTGATGGACTAGTAAGTAGATGCGTCAATGTGGTGGACTCCTACTGGCCTCCAATTGAGCCCAGCTCACCATGTATAAAAAGAATGAACAAATGAACAGATAATACCATTAAGTTACCAGTGTACAGGGGCTTCAGAGGACAAGCCCCTGAGACTGGGGACAACAATAGCTGCTAACATTCCAGAGGGCTCTTGTGGCTGGGACAGTCTGTACTTCCCGTAATGTGATCCTTTTCAATCCCCGTGTGAAATAGCCACAGTGACTACCCAGACATTATGTATCAGGAATCTGAGGCTGAGTCACATACTCCCTGCCCAAGAACCCAGTTGGGGAGTAGGTAGCCTGGGATTGGGATTAGAACCTAGCCATGATCTACTCCTGCCACGGTTAGGCGCTGTAAGCTGAAGGCTTCCTGGAAGAGGTGTGGCAACATCTGGCCTGGCAGAGTGGAAGGGAGGCGTTTCTGCAATGGGGAAGTGGGCACGCTGCTGTGGCTGGTGTGGTGGCGCAGAAAGGGCCCTGAGGAAGAAGGTAGCCAGGTGTTTCTGTTAAACATCTGTGCAGCAGCCCACCCCAGGACGGAGCAGGCTGAGGCAAGCCGAGGGTTGAGTGAACTCAGGAGTCTGGGTGGGGTAGGATCCGGCAGGATAGCAAGTCGTATAGACCATTCATTGGGTAGGATGAATGGTGCTGCTCACTGGTCTCCATGGCATGGAGCATGGTTTCCTACAGCGTGGTTTCAAAACTGTATGTCAAAGCTATCCAGAGGAAGCCACGCCATCTGTGATCTACCCTTGGAAGAAAGCCACTGACACTTCTGCAATGTGGGTCACAACAGTCACCCAGTACCTGGACTTGGGGAAGGGAGTAACTGTGTATCCACGGTGCCTCTAGTCAGTGGTTCTCAACCTGTGGGCCACAACCCATTGTGGGTCACATATCATATATTTTATAGGTCATATATCTCCATTATGACTCATAATAGTAGTAAAATTACAATTATTAAGTAGCAACAAAATAATTTTATGGCTGGGGGTTACCACAAAATGAGGAACTATATTAAAGGGTGGCAGCATTAGGAAGGTTGAGAACCACTGTACTAGGTAGAGGAGAGAGTTCTGGAAGAGTGGAAGGTCAAGACACCAGGTCTGTTCGGGAACTCATTCCACCACGGGAGATTATGGGCCGGACCAGTGTCAGCCAAGGACACTCTGATGTGTAGGTTCCAGAGCTGGTTTTTTTTTTCCTGGGGGGGGGGGTGGCTTTATGTCTGAGACCTCTTACTTAGACATAAAACACTGTAAAGGGTCCAATAAGATGTCTCAGCAGATAAAGGTACTTTTCACAAAGCCTTATGACCTGACTCCAATCCCAAGGACCCACATAGTAAAGAGAGGGACCCAACTCCCAAAACTCTCACGTACACATGAATAAATGCAAAACACAGCAAGGCCTGAGGGGGTAGCCCATATCTGTCACCCAGCACTTGGAGGCTGGCTGGGATAGGACTGCCACCAACTGCTACAGAATGGGTTGCAGGCCAGCCTATGCCTGGAATCATTCCCAAAAGAGGCAAACAAAACATAGCCAGTCGGTCAGCTACACAGACCTTAAGGTATATCTCTGGGGAATTTTACCTGTACTCACAGCAAGGTCACTATCAGCATGCATCTGGTTCGAGCAACTTCCAACAGCTTCCCACACAAGCCCTCCCAGCCAGGTTCTGCCCTAGAGGACTTGGCCTCTTTCCAAGGATCCCTTCCACCTGCTTTCTACTTCCTGGAATTGGACTGAGCCCTGCATGCTGATGTGCGTCTGGTATCTTTTTTATAGTCACTGGGTGAGTCCCCCTCAAGAGGTGTGTGTTTGCAGACCAGCCATTCTCATTGCTGTATAGGATCTTGTGTATTAATAGGCTGTTCTGGGCCAGTCCTGTGTGGAGACTCTAAGAAATATCTCTAACTCACACGTATTTCCTTCGCTAACCACAGGCATGCCCGCTGTCTGGCTTCACTAAGGAAGGGACCACTTAGTCACCATGGCAGGTGACTCAGTAGATCTGCCAAGTGGTGTGTGACATCCTTGTACCATTTGACTCTCCATCCTGTGTGTGAGCTCCAGCTCCCCCCCCCCACCAATACCTGGGGTGTCCTGTTTGAGAGGAGCCTTGGCTATGCAGTCCAGGCTGGCCTCAAGTTTGTGTTTTCCTGCCTCAGCTCCCTCTTGCTGAATGTCAGGGTTTTTGTCAGTCAGTCTCTTGAAGTTATGATGGGTAATGATGCTCACAGACCAAAGAGGCTCTGGAGTCACCTTGGAGACAGGCCTCCAGGCATGACTGTAGAAGCTAGTCTAAACGACATTAGCCTCTGTGCATGGCCTTGAAAGATTAGAAGAACTGAGGTGAGAAGACTCACCCCAAAGGATGGTGATGCTTCTCTCAGAGCTGGAGTTCTGGATGGCATAAAAAGGAGAAAATGGGCAGAGCATAGGCACTCACCTCACTTCTTGACTGTGGATGTGCCACCACCGCCTGGCCCAACTTAATTTCTAATAAAAAGAAATGCTCTCTCACAATGTCATCCAGCAATCATGGTCTGTGGTACTTGCCCAGGATGAAAACGTCCACACAAAATTCTGCACACATGTCACTTTCAGTTTTATTTGTTGTTGCCAATGCTTGAGGATAAGCACAATGAACTTCAGTAGATGACTAGATAAACCAGGGTGACTCCAGACAATGCAGTATTATTCAGTGCTACAAAAAAACATGGAGCAAGTCAGCCAGGCTTGGTGATACTCCCAGCACTTGGGAGGTGAAGGGTAAAGGAAAGAGAATCAGGAGTTCAAGACCAGCCTTGGCTGCATAGGGAGCTGGGGAGCAGTGGGATACTCTATCCCCATCTCCACCACAACCCCCAAAAAAGAAAGAAAGAAATGAGCAATCAAGAGCCAAGTGTGGTGATGGACACCTGTGAACCCATCACTTGGGAGGTGGAGGCAGAAAGACCAAGGGCTAAGCCAGCCTGTGCTATGTCTCAAAAACAGGAGAGAAGGCCAGGCATTGGTGGTGCACACCTTTAATCCCAGCACTCTGGAGGCAGAGGCAGGCAGATCTCTGTGAGTTCGAGGCCAGCCTGGTCTACAGAGCTAGTTCCAGGACAGGCTCCAAGGCAATACAGAGAAACCCTGTCTCAAAAAACAAAACAAAACAAACAAAAAAAAAAACAAGAAAGAGAGAGGGGAGTAAGAGATATGGGAAGGAGGGAAGGAGAAGAGAGCAGAGGGAGAGAGATTTTGGAACCATGAGTTATGACAAGCCATAGAGGAGCCATGCATGCATTAATGAAACACCTGTTGCTTTCGAGTTGGTGTCAAGTGATTCCAAGTTATCATCCCAACTCAGTTGATCTGGATGAGAGAAAACTCTAGAGATCATGAAAAGGTAGGGAGGCTGCCAGAGGTTTGAGAGTTGACAAAGACAGATGACTCTAGTGGTGACAAGTGTCATATATGTTTGTCAAAATGACCACAGAATGTACAACAAGTGAATGCTGCTGTAAGTATGGACTCTGAGGCTAGCGATGGATTATGTAAATTCATTCACTATTAAAATCCACACTCCTTTCTGCTGTGGGAGTTTGATTCAGAGAGATGTTATATGGGAAATTCTGTCTTTCTGATTCAATGTTGCTGTAAATCTAGTATTTCTATTTTAAAAGTAGTCGAAAGAAAGAAAGAAAGAAAGAAAGAAAGAAAGAAAGAAAGAAAGAAAGAGGGGAGGGAGGGGGAGGGAGGGAGAGGGAGGGAGAGGGAGGGAGGGAAGGAGGAAGGGAGGGAGGCAAGGAAGAAAGGAAGGAAGGAAGGAAGGAAGGAAGGAAGGAAGGAAGGAAGGAAGGAAGGAAGGGGCTTAGAGGTGCAGCTCAGAAGCGAAGAGCATTTGCTTCTTGCAGAAGACCTGACTTTAGTTTCCAGCACCCTGGTTGGGCAGCTCACAACTGTCTGTAGCTCCAGCTCCAGAGAATCTAATTCCCCCTTCTGTCCTCTGAGGGCACTGCACTCATGTGGCATACAGACACACAGTCATGCACATAAATAAAAATCACAGTAAGTAAACCGGGAATTGGTGGCACATGCCTGTAATCCCAGCACTCAGGAGGCAGAGGCAGGAAGATCTCTGTGAGTTGAAGACTAGCCTGGTCTACAAGAGCTAGTTCCAGGACAGCCTCCAAAGCCACAGAAAAACCCTGTCTCAGAAAACCAAAAAAAAAAAAAAAAAAAAAAAACACAGTAAGTCTTTTTAAAAGAAATTTAAAAAGAAAAAGTGATGTTAGGACTGTAACTCAGTGGTAGAACACTAACCTAGCTTCCATCCAACAAAGCAAAAATCGAAAAATCAACCGGGTGGTGGTGACGCTGGCCTTTAATCCCAGCACTTGGGAGGCAGAGGCAGGTAGATCTCTGTGAGTTCAAGACTAGCCTGGTCTAAGAGAAAATTCCAGGACAGCCAGAGCTACACAATGAGACCTTATCTCAGAAAAAGAAAAGAAAAAGAAAAAAGAAAAAAGAAAGAAAACTGTGTTAGAAATAAATCAACAAAAGATGCAAAGAACCTCAAAAGCACAAAACATGATTCATTAGCAAAGACACAGACAGACAGACCAACATCAAGTTCACACTTCACACCCACCAGATGGCCCTACTCCAACAGATAAACAGAGCAGGCACGAGGGGATGTGGGATGTGCGGCCGCTGTGGAAAACAGTTTGGCAGGTCCCCAAAAATTTAAACACAGGGTTACCTTATGTCTCTTCAGTTCCCAAGAGGACTGGCGGTGTGGCTCAATGGAAAGTCATCACCTCTCGTGCCCAAGGCCCCAGGTTCCGTTTCCCAGAACTAGGAGAGAAGAGAAAAGTACCAAGAGATCTAAGGACACCCACACAAACACTTCCCCATTGTGCTGGTTGTGGGCTTGACACAAACTTGAATCACGTAGGGAGAGGGATCCCCAGCCGAGGACTTGCCACTATCCTATGGACAGGTTTACTCACAGTCCACTGTGGATGGTACAGGTGGGCCTGGGTTGTGTAAGAAAGCAAGCAGTAAGCAATTTCCCCATGGCTTCTGCTTCCATTCCTGCCTCCAGGTTCCCGTCTTGACTTCCCACAAAGATGGGCTAAGATGTGAGTGTAAGCTAGATAAGGCCAGTGTTTTATCCCAGCAACAGAGAGGAAACTGGGACACACAGGAGGCTCAGGAACACAGCCCTATGTGGAACTGTTCCCAGATCTATCACTGGAACAGATCAGCATGTTATTTAGCCATAAACAGGAGTCTGGGATGGGGCACAGTTGGTGGAGTACTTGCCTACTGTGCGTGAAGTCCTGGGTTCCAGCCCTAGTGCTGCAAAATAAAAATAAATGTATGGTCATGGTGGTGCATACCTGCAACCCCAGCACTTAGGAGGCAGAGGCAGTTATATCTCTGAGTTCAAGGCCAGCCTGATCCAGGACAGACAGAACTTCATGGAGAAACCCTGCCTCAAAAATAAATAAATAGATAAATAGATAAATAAATAAATGTTCAATCTACAACATGGATATTGTAGATTGAACACTATGCTAAGTAGACAAGCCAGTCCCAAAAGAACAAGCGTCATGTGATTCCTTTTATATGAAGGTTCCAGCCTAGGCAGTGCCATGCATGTAGACTGAGGACTAGAAAAGTAATGAGAGAAAGGTGGCTGCCAACACTTGCCAGCTTGACCAGGCAGCATTTGGCGAAGAAACAAATATTCAGGAAGTAGATATTGGCAATGAATGTAAACATATGAGAATCCACAGAAATGTCCACTTTGCTTTTTCTAAATACATTTATGAAGTGTTTGAAGACCCCACCTTAGGGCGTGGCTTCAATGTGGGGACCTGCCCCTTATGACCTGTCTCTTGGGTGTGTGGTCAGAGCATCCTTCGAGACACTGCATCCTCACCCAGAGGTTATTTACCGTCGTTGTGTGAATGTTCCCCAAGTAAATATCTGTTACTTCTTTATTAGGCATTTATGGACTTCCTTTAACCGCCTCAGCTGATCTTGCCTCCACCTCTAGGGAGTTGAGATGACAGGTGTGCACACCACACCAGGCCCTTACACACTCTCTTCATGTATTGTAGGGAGGAGTGACTGTGTGCCACTTCACTCTCCTGTGTGACAAAGGACAACTTTAGGAAGTTAATTCTTTTCTTTCCAGACATGTGGTTTCCAGGAATAGAACTCAGGTCATCATCCCTTACAGCAAAAACTGTCATGTGCTGAACCATCTCACCTACTCCAACTGTGCACTCTTAAACAGGTGGCTTTGGAGGACTGAAGGAGTAACCCAGTAACAGAGCATTGCCTAGCTCAACAGACTCACCTGGGTTTGATCCCCACAGGAAAAGAAAAAAATATAAAGGCTGAATTTCATGGGGAAAAACAGAAACCCAGGCTCAGGAGGCAGAGGCAGGAAGATCTCTGTGAGTTCAAGGCTAGCCTGATTTATACAGAGAAACCCTGTCTTAAAACACCAAAATAAAAAAGAAAGAATGGAAGGAAGGAAGGGAGAAAGAAAGGAAGGAAGGAAGGAAGGAAGAAAGAAAGAAGAAAGGAAGGAAGAAAGAAAGGAAGAAAGAAAGAAAGAAAGAAGAAAGAAAGGAAGAAAGAAAGAAGAAAGGAAGGAAGAAAGAAAGAAAGAAAGAAAGGAAGGAAGGAAGGAAGAAAGGAAGGAAGGAAGGAAGGAAGAAAGGAAGGAAGGAAAAGAAAGAAAGAATATTCACTGGGTAGCCCTGGCTGGTCTAGAACTTGCTATGTATGTAGACCAGGCTGGTCTCTAACTCCCAGATCCACCTGCCTCCACCTCTTGAGTGCTGGGATTAACTCATTTTTTTTTTAATTTTAGACATTATGAGCTAGGCATGATGGCATTTTCTAATGATCTCAGCACCGGAAGAGGAGACAGCAAAATAAGGAATTCAAGAGCAGCCTGAACTACAATTGACCCTATCTCAAAACAAGAACAAAAATAAAAACATTACTGTTGTGAATTAAATGAGATCTAAGTTGATTTTAAAGTTTCCGGGAAATGGAAAAAGAAAAACCATTTGTAGAAAATACAATTGCTGAGAACACAGGCTGGAAGCCCCAGTGCCAGAGGCAGGGACTGTGCTGACTACAGTAATCTGTCCCACACAGAGTGCTGGGACAGACACTCCAGCCACAAAAAGGTGTGCTGATTCTGTTAGCTCCCCGGGGCTGCCAGAAAAAAATGGTCAGCACAAGTCAGTCCAGATGGCTTAGCGGGGACAGGTGACTGCCACCAAGGCTGACAGCCTGACCCCCAAACCCACATAGTGAAGTAGAGAACTGACTTCAATCTCTATACATGGGTGGTTTGTGGTTTACATACACAGTTGCAGGCCAGCAGGGCAAATACACACACACACACACACACACACACACACACACACACACACACACACACACACACACACAAATGTAACATGGCCTGGGAGGCCAGCCTGGTCAAGCTAGTTCCAAGACAGCCTCCAAAGCCACAGAGAAACCCTGTCTCAAGAAACCAAAAATATAAAAATAAAACAAACAAACAAACAAAAAACAAAGTAACAGGTAAAAGGTTTCCTTTTTTGTTTTTATTTATGATTTTTCCAGACAGTATTTCTTTGTAGCTTTGGAGCCTTCCTGGAACTAGCTCCCAGAGCTCCACTAGCCTCCGCCTCCTGAGTGCTGGGATTGAGCGCATAGGCCCCCACTGCCCGGCTAGGTTTCCTTTTTTGTTATGATAATATTTTTTATTTAAATTTGAAACAAGCTTGTTTTACATGTCCATCTCAGTTCCCTCACCCTCCCCTCCTCCCCTGCCCCCCCCAACCCATCCCATTCCCTTTCTGCTCGCCAGGGAGGACGAGGACTTCGGTGGAATCTTCAAAGTCTGTCATATCATTTGGAGCAGGGCCTAGGCCCTCCCCCATGTGTCTAGGCTGAGAGAGTATCCCTCTATGTGGAATGGGCTCCCAAAGTCCATTCATATACTAGAGATCAATACTGATCCACTCCAGAGGCCCCATAGACTGCCCAGTCCTCCTAACTAACACCCACATTCAGGGGGTCTGGATTGGTCCTACGCGAGTTTCCCAGCTATCAGACTGGGGTCCATGAACTTCCCCTTGTTCAGATCAGCTGTTTCTCCAGCCTGGTCTTGACCCCTTTGCTCATCACTCCTCCCTCTCTGTAACTGGATTCCAGGAGTTGGGCTCAGTGTTTGGCTGTGGGTGTCTGCTTCTGCTTCCATCAGCTACTGGATGAAGGCTCTAGGATGGCATATAAGGTAGTCATCAATCTCATTATTGGGGAAGGGCATTTAAGGTAGCCTCTCTGCTATTGCTTAGATTGTTAGTTGGGGTCATCCTTGTAGATCTCTGGACATTTCCCTAGTGCCAGATTTCTCTTTAACTTTCTCTCCCCTTCCCCCATGCTCCCAATTTGCTCGGGAGATCTTGTCCCTTTCCCCTTCTGGGAGGGGAGGACCATGTATGTCTCTCTTAGGGTCCTCCTTGTTTCCTAGCTTTTCTGGTGGTGTGGATTGGAGGCTGGTGATCTAAAATCCATATATGAGTGAGTACATACCATGTTTGTCTTTTAGTGACTGGGTTACCTCATTCAGGATGGTTTCTTCTAGTTCCATCCATTTGCCAGTGAATTTCAAGATTCCATTGTCCCCCCACACACACACTGAGTAGTATTCCATTGTGTAAATGTACCACACTTTCTCCATCCATTCTTCAGTTAAGGGGCATTTAGGTTGCTTCCAGGTTCTGGCTATTACAAATAATGCTGCTACAAACATAGTTGAACAGACATCCTTATTGTATGAATGTTCATCCTTTGGGTATATGCCTAAGAGTGGAATAGCTGGATCTTGTGGTAGACTGATTACCATTTTCCTGAGGAACCGCCATACTGATTTCCAAAATGGCTGTACAAGTTTGCACTCCCACCAACAGTGGAGGAGTGTTTCCCTCTCTCCACATCCTCTCCAGTATAAACTGTCTTTGGTATTTTTTTTATTTTAGCCATTCTTACAGGAGTAAGATGATATCTCAGAGTTGTTTTGATTTGCATTTTCCTGATGGCTAAGGATATTGAGCACTTTCTTAAGTGTCTTTCAGCCATTTTAGATTCCTCTATTGAGAATTCTCTATTTAGTTCCGTACCCCACTTTTTAACTGGTTTATTTGATGTTTTGGTAACTAGCTTCTTGATTTCTTAGTATATTTTGGAAATCAGCCCTCTGTCAGATTTGGGGTTGGTGAAGATCTTTTCCTATTCTGTTGGCTGCCGTCTTGTTGACTGTGTCCTTTCCTTTACAGAAGCTTTTCAGTTTCAGGAGGTCCCATTTATTAATTGTTGATCTCAGTGTCGATGCTACTGGTGTTATGTTCAGGAAGAGGTCTCCTGTACCAATTCATTTAAGGGTACCTCCCACTTTCTCTTCTAAAAGGTTCAGTGGGCTGGATTTATGAGGCCTTTGATCCATCTGGACTTAAGTTTTGTGCATGGCAATAGATACGGATCTATCTCCAGTCCTCTATACACCAGCATCCAGTTATACCAGCACCATTTGTTGAAGATGCTTTTTTTTTCCATTGTATAATTTTAGCTTCTTTGTCTAAAATCAGGTGTTCATAAGTGTGTGGATTAATATCAGCGTTTTCAATTGGATTCCATTGGTCTACCTGTCTATTTTTATGCCAAAACCAAGCTGTTTTCAGGACTATAGCTCTATAATAGAGCTTGAAGTCAGGAATGGTGATGCCTCCGAAAGTTCCTTTATTGTACAGGGTTGTTTTGACTATCTTGGGTCTTTTGTTTTTCTATATAAAGTTGAGTATTGTTCTTTCAAGGTCTGTGTGGAATTGTGCTGGGATTTTGATGGGGATTGCATTGAATCTGTAGATTGCTTTTAGCAAGATTGCCATTTTTACTATGTTGATCCTACCTATCCGAGAACATGGGAAACCTTTTCATTTTCTGGTATCTTCTTTAATGTCTTTCTTTAAAGAATCAAAGCTCTTACTATATAGGTTTTTCACTTGTTTGGTTACTGTTATCCCAAGATATTTTATGTTGTTTCTGGCTATTGTAAATGGTAATGTTTCTCTGATTTTTTTCTCAGCCCATTCATCACCTGTATATAGTAGGGCTACTGATTTTTTTTTTGAGTCAATCTTATATCCTGCCACTTTGCTGAAGGTGTTTATCAGCTGTAGGAGTTCCTTGGTAGAGTTTTTTGGGTCACTTATATAAACTATCTATCATCTGCAAATAGTGACAGTTTGACTTCTTCCTTTCCAATTTGTATCCCCTTGATCTCCTTTTGTTTTCTTATTGCTCTAGCTAAAACTTCAAGTATAATGTTGAAGAGATATGGAGAGAGTGGAGAGCTTTGTCTTGTTCCTGATTTTAGAGGAATTGCATTGCGTTTCTCTCCATTTAGTTTGATGTTGGCTGTTGGTTTGCTGTATATTGCTTTTATTATGTTTATGTATGTTCCTGTTATCCCTGATTTCTCCAAGACCGTTATCATGAAGGGGTGTTGGATTTTGTCAATGGCTTTTTTAGCATCTAGTGCAATGATCATGTGGTTTTTCTTTTTCAGTTTGTTTATATGGTATATCACATTGATAGATTTACATATGTTAAACCATTCCTGCATCCCTGGGATGAAGCCTACTTGGTCATGGTGGATGATTTCTCTGGTGTGTTATTAGATTCCATTTGCCAGTATTTTATTGATGATTTTTGCCTCAATGTTCATGAGGGATATTGGTCTGTGGTTCTCTTTCTTAGTTGTGGCTTTTTAAACACCACAAAGTCAGTGGAATTCTCTTTCCTCACAGTTTTGGTGACCAAAATCTGTATTTAGCCCAAGTCAAGGCATTTGCGACCATACAGTCCTTCTGCAGGATCCACCAGCTCTGGCAGCTTGACACTGCTGGTTGAAGGCCTAGGCAGCCCTGTCTTTACAGATCAGCACTTTCAAACCTTCTAAACATGAGAGTATGGAGTCAGGTGTGACAGTGCACAATGTAATTCTAGCACAGGGAAAGTGGAGGCAGGAGGATCAAGTGAGTTCCAATCCTGTCTCAAAATAAATGAGAGAAGAAGGGAGAACGGGTGAGGAAAGAAGGGTCTCTCTTCTATGTAATCCAAGCTACTTACTCATTGAGAAGCCTAGGCTGGCCTTGCCCTTGTAGCTGCAATCTTCCTGCCTCTGCATCCCAGGTACTAGGATTATGGGTATTGAACATATTATACCCAGCTTCTCTGCTGTGCCTTTATATGCCTTCTCACGTCCTGTTCATGTGTGTGTGTGTTCATGCATATGTGTGTGTTTATGTGTATATGCTTGCACACGTGTGTGTGTGCGTGTGTGTGCGTGTGTGTGCGTGTGTGTGCGTGTGTGTGTGCGTGTGTGTGTGTGTGTGTGTGTGCGCGTGTGTGTGTGTGTGTGTGTGTGTGTGTATGTGTGTGTGTAGAGAGAGAGAGAGAGAGAGAGAGAGAGAGAGAGAGAGAGAGAGAGAGAGAGAGAGAGAGAGATCTTCCATACCTTCCTTACAGGTTCAAATTTGTACCTGTATGAATAATCCAGGATCATCTCAAGATTCTAAACTTAACTGTACCTGCAAAGATTATGCTTGGAAGGTGACATTTCTAGGCTCCAGGGAATGGGGGATATGCACCTTGGCTGGGTGGGAACGAGGGGTTTGCTAATGCAGATCAAGGACAGAAATTCCAGCTCTAGTTCTGAAAGCTTAAAACAATTAAACCTTAGAATTCAAAGCAAGACAACTCAGACCTCAGACAAGAGAATGATTTCCTTCCAAAGCCTAAAAGATTAACTATTGATATTAGTTACTGTGACGTGACTATCCTCCAAGCCAAGCAACCACCATCTCGGGGGAATACAGCTTTGTCCAGCTGCAAAAAGAATTAACCCAGCTGGACTTGTTGACTGTTTACGCCCCTCATGGAGGGGTAGGGAGGGTCACCTGACCTTTATGTAAGCAATCCACCACTCTCTACATGTTGTATGCTCCTCTACCTTAATTGAATGTGGGCTGGGAGGGGCTAGAATATATAAGTGGGGGATAGAAAGTGGGGAGGGAGGAATTGTCTTAGTTTTCTAATGCTGTGATAAAACACCATGACCAGGCCAGGCACTGTGGTGGTGGTGGTGGTGGTGGTGGTGGCAGTGGTGGTGGTGATGGCAGCTCACACCTTTAATCCCAGCACTCTGGAAGCAGAGACAAGCAGATCTTTGTGAGTTCAAGGCCAGTCCAGTCTGCAGAGCGAGTTCCAGGACAACCAAGGCTGTTACACAGAGAAACTCTGTCTAGCAAAACAAAAACAAATATAAAGCACCATGACCAAAAGCAACTTGGGAGGAAAGGGATTATTTCAGCTCACAGTGCCACAGCACAGTGTGGAAGTCAGGGCAGAAACTCAAACAGGGAAGGAACCCGGAAGCAGGAGCTGATGCAGAGACCTTGGAGGAATGCTGCTTACATGCTCACTGTTCATGGCGCTCAGCCTGCTTTCTTATACTATCCAGGACACCTGCCCAATAGTGGTAATCACCTACCATGAGCTAGACCCTCACATGTCAATCATCAATCAAGAAAATGCACCACAGGCTTGCCCACAAGCCAGTCTAGTGGGGACATTTTCTCAATTGAAGTTCCTTCTTCCAAAATGAATCTAGCTTATGTCAAGGTGACATAAAACCAGCCAGCACTAGGCCCTGTCTATGTAGCTATGGGGTAGCCCTCATCCCTGATGGGTAAAGGCTTTCAGAGTAAAGCCTTTTAGGGAATGAGCACCCACATCCCTATGATTAACCCCAGTAAAGCCCACTGGTTCTCTGGGGGAACTCTGGAGGAACTGTGCCTAGTTTGTCACTGCAACCTTGGGAGGAGGGGTAGATGTTGTTTATTTCTCTCCTTAGGATAGAATTTTAAAATAGAAGAGAAAGAAAAGAAATAGAGATGGTTCCATCAGTTAGGTCCTTTGCAAGCAGAAGGACCCAAGTTCAATCCACATTAAACTTACAATTTAAAAAGCTGGCCATCACCAGACAGGGCTAGCACATGCCTTTAATCTCAACACTTGGGAGGCAAAGGCAGGCCAATCTCTGTGAGCTCAAGGCCAGCCTGGTCTACAAAGAGAGTTTCAGGATAGCCAGGGCTGTTACACAGAAAAACCCCGTCTTGGAGAAGAAAAAAAAAAGCTTGGGGGTGTATATTTGTCACCGTATCTGCAGTGACACAGTTGTAACCCACATAATCTATATAAATATGGTAACTCACATATTGGAAACCCACATAATCTATATAAATACCTAAACATATATGTATCTATGCATGTGTGAAACTCTACATTCAGAAACTGAGTTAGAGCTGCTTTCTGCAATTCTCCAAGATAGACACACGGTGGCGCTCACAGTCCATAGGCTGCTGCTACATGGTCCCAGCTTCCGGGCAGAGGGATGAAAAGGCCAGTTAAGGCAACACTTCTCTGCTCTGGGGAGTGGCCATGTACATGAGGGCTATCCGGTTCATGATCAGGAGGCTGGACTAGAGGGATGGGGGAGGGGCTCACCTAGAGGAGGAGGGAAACAGAAGCCAGTACTGGTTTGGGATATTGCCAGCCTCCACCCTTCCTCCAAGACATGTCCACTTAGAACCAGTAATTGTAGGACCTGAGTAGATCTTACAATCCAGAGACAAGTGTCCTTAGAACAAGAGAAGACACACCCAGGGAAGGTCACACAGAAGCAGGCTGAGGCTGGCACAAGAGCCAGGGGAGGCAGGGAGAATCTTGGAGCCCTCAGGAAGTCCACACACCTTGATCTCAGTCTGCTGCCCTATAGAAGCCAAAAGCATCCTTTCTGTTATATTTAGCCACCAGCATCACACGCTTTTGTTACAGTAGCTGCAGGAAACTAATACACATGTTGAAAATCTCCCCCTGCCACTCCCCCTGCCTGCCAACCTTCCCCTCAGTCATCTGTGGGAAGATGTCCAAGGCCCTCATCACTTCATCCCACAATTTCCCCATCCACACTACCCCCACTCAAGCTCTCACGGCCCTCCAGCCCTGTTTTTGCTGGTCTCTGCCCAGGATGGCCTCCCTTTCCTTACTAGGCCTCTGCACGACTCTCTTTGAGGCCCTCCTTTAATGTCCCCTACTAAACAATTTATCATGTTCTGAATTGCTGGCTCTCTGTAAACCTGCACTCTTCCCTCTTCCCTGCCACAGAATGCACTTATTCACTCACTGTCTGCCCGCTCAGCTCTGTGTCCCCAGGAGTCCCAGCCCTGACCTTCCCACCCCTAGAACGAATATCCTAGCTCGGGTCCCTCCATTTTTTGTGTCTGTGTGTTGTGTGCAGGTGTCCATGTGTGCATTTGAGGAGGCCAGAGGCAGATGCTGGGGTCTTCTTTCATTGCTCTCCACATTATTCTTTAAATTTATTTATTTAGTGTGTGCGTGTGTGTGTGTGTGTGTGTGTGTGTGTGTGTGTGTGAGAGAGAGAGAGAGAGAGAGAGAGAGAGAGAGAGAGAGAGAGAGAGAGGGAGGGAGGGAGGAGAGAGAGAGAGCGCACAGGTGTGCAAGGAAGCCACAACACATGCCTAGATATTAGGGGACAGCTTTTATTTTCTGAGCCAGCTCTTCAGCTGTCTTATTTGGGGAGACAGTGTCTCTCAGGGAGTCTGGAGCTCACTGGTCACTGGTTGGCTGGACTGTCTGGCCAGTGAGCCCCCAGGATTTGCCAATGCCACCTTCCCCACATTGGGGTTTCACCCAGCTTAGTTCATGTGGTCTGGGAAGCAGACACTAGGTCTGAGTGCTTGGGCAGCAAGCGAGGGCCTTACCCGCTGAGCCATATCTCTGGCCTAGAGGCCCCATCTTTTACCAGGGTCCTGGTGCTACCTCCTTACTATGGCCTCTCCAGGCAATCACCTCTCCACAGTCCTGCTGCTCAGCTCACATGTCCTGCTCCAAAGCCTCCTTTGGCTCCCTGTTTCCCCAAGGTCCATCAGGGAAAATGGTATCTTCAAATCTCCCTCCCCCAGCATTCCCTTCTAGTGCTCGACATGTCCCACACTACACACTCTGGACCTTTGCACACACACTGCCCTTCACCTGTGCTGCTGCGCTGCCACCTAGCACGCTCAATATTGTGGGTTTGCTCAAGACAGTCCTGGCCTAGCACCAACACTAAACAAGCTAGCACTTCCAAGACTGACCACACAGTAGATCCTGTTTCAAGCTCTCTCCACACGTCATCACTGACCCCAGTGAAAAGATGCCATTACTGTGTCCAGCCCACAGGTGGGAAAATCAAGGGCCCAAAGTGGAAAGGACCATGGAGAAGAGGCAGCTGCTCACCCCTACTGCACCGTCCTTCCTCTAGGTGGGGCCTCAGAACTGTCCGGCTGGATCCTGAAAAGTCCCTCACCCACCACCCACCGTTTGGAATTAGCCCCTTCTGCATTGGTCTCTCTCGGGAAGCTTCTGGAAAGCCCCACATGTCTAGGGCCCTGGCAACTGGCACAGAGGAGGGTGGAATGGATGAGAAACGGGACCAGTTTCCAGGGAAATGAGATCCTGGGGATTTCTCACCCTCCACAAAGAAAAGAACGAATTATGCAAATTCCTGGGTCTGGGCCCCTGGCTCCCTCCTCAGCTCCCCTCCTCAGCCTCTCCCTGAGCTTCTGAGAGGGTGTAGGGCTTAGCAGAAAGTGCCTTGGGCTCTCCAGCGGCCGTTTCCTGATTGCAGACGAAACTGGGGCTCAGAACTGGTGAATCACTGTGGCCACCAGCCAGCACACGCTGGGTGTCAGGTGGGGCAGCAGGATGCTGACATGTTGCTGGCCTTCCTCCCCTCCTCCCCTCTGCCATCCTCAGTGCTGCCACCGTCACATCAGGTCTCAGTATCACCATCTAGACAAGGACCCAGCTCCAAGTACAGAAGAGTTTGAGCGATTTCTCCCACCCCAGGTCCAATCCCACATGTCCCCAAAGAGCCTACAGCTCAAGCCAACCTGCCCATATCTTGTGGAGACAGAAGCAGCCATCTCTGAGTTCAAGTGCCTTAATTATGGACAAAGGGGTTAACAGTCAAGGTAGAGGGAACCTTGACACAAGAGTCCAAGTCCAGGCTCAAATCCCAAACCCATGGGGTTATGACCTTTGACACATTTCCCCCACAGTAAATGGGAGAGAACCAGTATCTACAGTGTGCTGGGCTTGAGAGGGAGGCGGGGTGCACAGGAACAGGGCTTCCAGAGCTCCTGGGTAAAAAACTTCTTTACACAGAGGGTATTTGGGGGGAGGGTCGCTCAGTTGGTAAAGTGCTTGCTACATGAGGTCCAGAGTTTAATCTCCGTTGCCTATGTCAACAAACAAACAAACAAAAAATCAAGCCAGGCATTCATTGCAACACAGGGTCCTTTTTCTCTCTTATTTGTTTGGTTAGTTTGCTTTTGTCTTTTTGTTTTGTTTGAGATATGGTTTCTCTGCATAGCTCTGGCTGTCCTGGAACTCACTGTAGACCAGGCTGGCCTCAAACTCGCAGAGATCCGCCTGCCACTGCCTCCCAAGTGCTACCATAAAAAGCATGTGCCACCACCGCTAGGCTCACAGGTTCCTATATTCATGAAATTAGGGAGGATTGGAAATACAGGAGGATTCCTGGTGCCTGCTAGCCAGATAGTCTAACCAACCAATCCTGCCTCAAAATATAAGGTAGATAGATGTGGGGCGAGGTAGCAAATGCCTTTAATTTCAGAGCTCAGGAGACAGAGGCAGGTGGATCTCAGATCTCAATGAGTTCAATGCCAGCCTGGTCTACATAGACCGGCCCCATCTCAAAAACATTAGAAAGTGGAAAAATTATTGAGGAAGGCCTTCAGTATTGGCCTCTGCACATATACATTCAAGTGTATGAACGTGTGCACACACAATAAATACATAATATAATACATACATACATACATACATACATACATAGGTAAGATAAAATACTTAAAAGAATGATTTCACAAGGAGATGCATCAGAAAAGGTCCTTGCTGTCATCAGAGAAGAATGTGTTCCACGACTGTCAGAACTGTCTTATGGCCTTTGCCTACCCCGAGCCCCACCCCACGCCTATCCCTCAGAGGCGGTGGGGGCAGGGAGGGAGGTCATGCTTCTGGAGATTCCTTGGCTAGGCAAGCCTGGGAACCCCCCGCTTAGTGTCAGGTCTTTGCTGGAGGCTGCTCCTGGCTAATCACATTCCACCCACCTGGTAGCCTGTCTTTGGACCAGAACCAACTTTTCCTTCCCTAATAATAACACAAATCAGAACAGAGTGTCGTAAGTACCAGCCGAGCCGGTGCTAAACGGTTAGTTAACTGACCTCAGAGGCAATTAGTTTCAGCTCTACCTTACAGGGGGAGCAGCTGGAGCCAGGAAGGTGAACGACTTGCCCAGAGTCACACAGCTGCATGGCCCTTTGGCAGAGGCTGAGCACACTTTAGCACCGAAGCCCAGCCCGGCCTTGGAAGGCTGCTGCTCCTCCCAGGGCAAGCCACAGGTTAAACACACACACACACACACACACACACACACACACACACACACCCGCTGTTGCCGCGGAACAACCCATACCATGCTCAAATCCCTGACCTTTCCTTTATCAGGCTCCACACTGCATTCCTGAGGGGCCACAGAGGGCATTCTACAGCAAGGGAAGCCCAACTCAGAGAATCTCAACCCCCTCACTAGCCCTATCCTCACCTTTTCCTCTCCTGTGCCTGTCTCCCAATCCCACCACACTGCTAGTGTCTCCCTAGAAATGTTGTCCCGTTTGTAGGAAGCCCTCTGTGACTGCCTCCTACCAGCTCCCTCCAACACAGCTGCCTCAAGAGTGTGCCCTAAGGGCTGGTCTCTGGGTTCTCTGAGCTAGGGGGCTATGGAGTATAACAAGCAAATCGGCGGCACTGACTTTTTCCACTTGAGTGAATAGTGACAGGGCAAATCTCCTGGGCCACAGCTCTGGTCTTTTCTCACCAGGCCATGACCCTCAGGTCCGGGATCAATACCTGTTGGGTAACCATCGGAAGAGCTGGCTGTGCAAACTTGCAGGGGAGGTGGGCTGTGTTGTTTTCTTCTACAGGGTGGCCCTTGGCCATCCCCACACTGTTGTCTGTCACCCCTTGGACCTGGAGATTTGCTATGAAGTATATCTGGCCACTGTCTCCCAGCAGGTCCTGGGCCTTAGCCAATTGCATCCTTCAAGGTTTGGAAGTCTCAGAAAAGGTGAGGCAGTCTGAGCTAGCCAGGAACTGGCCTTTACCCACCCTGGGTCCCAGTCCAGGTGCCCAAGCCTGGCCTGGACTCAGCCGAATCTGTGCCTGCCCTCTCCGGCTTCCATAGGCAGAAAGATCTGTCCTTCCTCTAGGCTCTCAATCTCCCCTAAAGAAGCTTCGAGGGCAAAGTTGACACTTGGGAGAGCCCCGCCTGGAGCCTGGAGCCTGGCGCCTGGAGCCAAGTACTTGGATACTCAGCCCTCCATCTGGACAGTATGCTAAGACTCCTCATACCTAC
Source organism: Cricetiscus sungorus (assembly GCA_030556225.1). Taxonomy (NCBI): domain Eukaryota; kingdom Metazoa; phylum Chordata; class Mammalia; order Rodentia; family Cricetidae; genus Cricetiscus; species Cricetiscus sungorus. The sequence goes on along the minus strand of JANBXA010000031.1, from coordinate 23,362,655 downwards.
CCATGTGGGGTGCAGTGTGGGCCCTGCTGGCTGATGTTCAGAGGCCCCTCCCAGGCAGCCAGAGCCCAGGGGCTGCTCCCAAGCCTGTCACAGGCACCACCCCTGAGGGTCCTTGGGATTCTTGTAAACAGGAAGCCCCTGCTCCCCCTCACAGACAGCTCCAAGTTGTGCGGACACTGGGCTCTGAAAACTAGGACTCTTGACCTCTCCGGCTGTGTTTCCTGTCAGCCAGGCTGCAGAGAGGGAGATGAAATGGTCTGGAGGGGGAGGGGAAGGGGGAGGGGTGGTGTCAGCCGAGGAGAGTGCAACCCTGAAAGATCCAGAGCACCCTGCACATAGTAGGTATTCAGTGAACTTGGTAAGGAGCCCAAAGCCTGCTCGCTCCCCCACACACCCACAGAAGAGCAATGCCATTGAGGGGGTGGACATGAGCCACCATGGCCTGGCAGCCCTGGTGGCCTGGTCTCCAAGGCTCAGCATCCCCCCATTGTCCCTGTCTGGCCCCGCCCAGCTCTGGCAGCCTTAGCCAGGCCACTGTCTCAAGGCCCTTTATTTTTAAAATCCCTGTGGTGTTCCTGCCTGAGCCTAAGGAGCAATGCCAGCCACAGCGAGCCTGCGGCCTGGGCTCAGGCCCAGAGGCGCCGCCGGGCGGGGCATCCGGCCACCCTGCAGCTGCTGGGCAATTCTGGGAGAGCTTTGAGGCCAGCTGCCCTGCTGAGGAAGCCCTGGAATGCCCAGACTGTCAGGCCTGAGGCTCTAGCCCTTGTCCAGGGCCCCACTAGGGTGGCAACTGAACTGTTCATTGAATCCAGTGGCATACACTGCTACAAAATGAGTCACAGTCGCCCCATATCCCACCCAGCAAACTGAGATGTGGCATCTACCGAAGGAAGAAAGGGGGCACATATAGACCACGTGGGGGAGACAGCATGAGGTGTACTTTCTTTTCTGGGGAGCCCAGGGACCTACAGAGGAGATGGCTTTGTGGTGGTGAATTAGGTCTGGAAGGGGCCTCAGATTAGAACCCAAGAAGCCCAGCCCAGGCCTAGCTACAGCTCTTTCCAGCTCTGGCCTTGGGGAAAGCATTCCACATCTCTGGGACTTCAGTTGCTCCCCTGTAACAGAAGATAAAAGGCATCATGGAAGACTGTGGGAACAAGCTTCACTGCCCCTTCCGTCATGGAGCTGAGGGGAGAGGGTCATTGTATAGTAGTTTCTAAGGTCAGAGCAGGGACATAAATGAAAGGTGAGTGGCAGCTGTGAAGAGGGCCACAGGGAGGCCTCACAGGGCTCTAAGTGAGCTGGGAACCTTTCTGCCAATTTGAGAAAGAGCGCTGTAGGCAGAAGGAATGGCCATGCAAAGGCCCTGAGACAGAAGGAGGCAGGAGTGGCCTAAGTAGAGGACACAGAAAGGCTTTGACCCGGAAGGAACTGTTATTATTATGGCTGTCTCTAGAAAAAGCTGGAGTAGGCTGAGTGTCAGGCAGACTCAGAGGTGTAAACTCAGAAGGTATCCCTTCTCCATTCAGTGCATGAGGAACTCGAGGGTGGCGGACCAGCCAATGTGTGATGTTCCCTTGATCTACACAGCTAGCTCACCCTGAGCCAACTTGTTCTTACCTTTGATCCTCCCAGAGGTGAGGTAAGGCAAGGAGGGCTCATTACTATACTCTCAGTTGATAGGTGAGGAAACCGAGGCAGGAGGGGCAGAGCAATGATGGTGGCTTGTCCAAACCACCTACTTCCATCATGGCCAAGCAAAGAGGCCGCTCAGTTGTCAAACTAACCCCTTTACCCAGGCCAGCTGCTTCTCCTGTGATAACCCTGTGTGCACCCAGCCTTGGCTGCCTGAAACCCTGCCTCATGTCCTGCCTCATCCCACCCTTCACTCCAGCACCTACAAACACCCGAGTGCCTCCCAGCACATAGTCCCCAACCAGGAGTGTCAGCCACTCTCCCCACCCCCACCCCTCAGGCCCCAGCAGGCAGAGAGTGTGGCCTGAGCTTCCCTTGGGGGCTCTGGCCACCAAGCCTTGGCAGGAGACATGCTGAGTCGACACTAGGCTGGCTGGAGCTCACACTGCCCACCAAGGCAGCATTAGAGACCCAGAAGAAAGGACTCCCTGCTCCCACCCTCCCTCCCTACAAAACTCCCCCTCCTGCTCTGGGCTCCAGCCAACAGGGTTAACACTTGAGGGCCTGATGACAATTCACTGGTCAGTACCCCAGCAGAGAGGTGCTGTAGGCCTCAGGCAAGTCACAACCCTGTTCTGGTCCATTTTCCTCACCTGTGAGAGGCTCATCCTTATGAAGTCTCTATGATGTAACAAAGGGTTCTCTACACATAAAACCGTCTGAGTGGCCCCCTCTGCCAGATGGGAGTGTAAATTCCTGACTTCAAAGGCAATAGTTTGCTCTTACAGTCAGTCCCCTGACCTGGTGCTTAATGGGTCTGTTGGGCTGTGACAGTGAAGCCCAAGACAAAGCTCTAAGCCTAGGCAGCTGCTGTTGCTATGACACACAGCCCAGCCTGCATCTGTAAAACAGCTTTCCCAGGCTGCTTCTTTGATGGCAGGCATTATTCTTCCCATTTTACAGACAAACAAACTGAGGCAGGGAGGGTAAGAAGCTATCCCAAGAGTTCCAGCTGGGACTAGCTGGAGCCAGGCCTTCTGACACTTGAAAGGAACTTCAGGGACAACTCTGTGTGTGGCAATTGAGGTGGTGGGAGGGACAGACTGGGAGCAGAAGACAGAGAGGTGGGGTTGAAGTCTGCTATTTTAGGGAGACATCTTGCCTGGTTGGAGATTGGTGAGCTCCCTGCCATGCAAAGGATGTGCATAACAGCTGTCCATCAGACAAGCTCAGTGATTCCCACCCCAGGAGGAAGTGGGTACCACGTGCGGGACTCTGATGACTAGCAGGGGAGGGAGAGGATTGTGTGTGGTCTTGGAGCCTTTAGTGTGTTGTGAGAGACCACAGACCCATTTTTCAGGGCAGTTTTCACACTGCCCAAGAGGAATTCTCTGTGTGCCTTGGCCCCGTGTCCTCACTGGGCAATGGTCTCTGAGGATGAAAAGAAAGAACACAGCCAGCCCAGCCTTCCAGCTACACACACACACACACACACACACACACACACACACACAGCAGGATCCAACCCTGACCATCTCCTTCCATCATCAGCAAAGGGAACAGGAAACTAGGAGCCAGAAAGCCTGGTGGGGTGGAGGAGGGACAGGGGTGTCATTGGCTGAACCAGGGGCTGGATCAGGAATGCCACTGCGTTGTTCTGTCCCTGGACTGTCCCGTGGACCCCATGGGCAAGAGCCCACAGGGAGGCTCAGTGGAGAAGCCTTCACTTACAAGTCTTGGGCCAGGCTGGAAGGGCCATGTGGGTGATGATCAGGGCCCAGGCCTGGCCCACAGCCCAAGGGCCTATCTCTCCAGCCAGGCTGGACCAGAGAGAATAGGCTATTGTTTGTCCTGCTCTTAACATGTTTCCTGTCCCCCAGCCCCTCCCCTCTCACCCACCCCCTCAAGTAAAGAACAAAGGTCTCCTGGATGTGGACCCCTCCCCACCCTTCCATCCTGGGCCTGGCCAACTTGGAAGTATTCAGTCCCATCACCCAGGGGACAATGGGTCACCTGGACCTGACCCCTTCTGATGTCCTTCCCACCCTTTGCAACTGTAGGCTCCTCAGACACCCACACACATGCACAAACACACCCCACGTTCCCCTGTGTCCATCCATCTATCTGTCCTACTCAGGGTGTGGCCGAGGAACCAGCCCCACATCCTTCCTCACCCCCCCCCCCATGTCTTGCTCTCCTGGAGAAAGAGAAGTCCAGTGGGGTGGAGGGAGTCCTTCTCCACCCCATTTCCCTGTGGACCAGGGAGCTAGGAACCAGAGCTGAACCGCCCAGAAGGCTCCTCTTCCAAGCCCTTTCCCAGAGCCTGGAATTCCAGAGGAGTTTCCTGCTCTACAGCTGTCTCTGAGCTGTGTTCTCTGGGCCTCTAGCCCCACACTCCATGAAATCCTAGGGATTAACTCCTGTCTTGGCCCCCTGGCTCTTAAGAACCCCTTCAACCCAGCTTGAGAAGCAGCTAGAGAGACAGATTGGCACGTGTCTGTGGTCCTCAGGCCATTCTCGACTCTGAGGTGTCAGCCCTCTCAGATAATGCTTCACGGCTGTGGCCACATGCAGACATGCCACACACACTCACGAGTGGTGTGTCCAGCCTCCTGTAACTGTATCCATAGAGCCTCTTCCTCGTCCTGGAAGCCTTCCTGAATTGTGATGACTCCCTGGGACCTTACTGTGGGCTGCTCTTATGGTCCCTTGGAGCAAGAAGATACAGCTTACATTAAAAGCCACCCTGGGGTGTGTAATAGCCCAGGGTTCCCCTGCTATAGCCCTGACAGGCCTCAGTCTCTGTCCCCAGTGTCCCCAGTAGTCTCACTCTGTCCCCAGTGTCCCCAGTAGTCTCACTCTGTCCCCAGTGTCCCCAGTAGTCTCACTCTGTCCCCAGTGTCCCCAGTAGTCTCACTCTGTCCCCAGTGTCCCCAGTAGTCTCACTCTGTCCCCAGTGTCCCCAGTAGTCTCAGTCTCTGTCCTCAGTGTCCCCAGTAGTCTCACTCTGTCCCCAGTGTCCCCAGTAGTCTCACTCTGTCCCCAGTGTCCCCAGTAGTCTCACTCTGTCCCCAGTGTCCCCAGTAGTCTCACTCTCTGTCCCCAGTGTCCCCAGTAGTCTCCTGTGAACACTGACTCCCCACCAACTTGATTCTGGGGGTTCTTGGATAGGAGAGAGGAAGAAGTCAAAGATTCCTTCCAGAAAGTTCCAGAAGTTCTCCTGTCTCTCAGAACAGCTCCAGCATTCAGGGTCAGCAAGGGAATGAAGAGCACCAGCAGTTAACAAAGGAACCTGAATAATCCGAGGGCCAGGTGTCATAGTGCATGGCTAGCCTGGTCAATCTCACACAAGGCCTCCACATGCCTCTCTCAACATACCTCAGTTCCTCTCTGCACTCCATCCTTCATGCTAAGGCAGATAAACAGTTCATATTCTACCTGGCCAAGTCACAAAGCATCCACAGGTGTACACAAGCTCTCCTCCACCTCTTTGCTTTCACAAACCCAGCTCCATCTGCCCGAGACATAAGGCCCAGCTCAAACGCCACCTTCCCCAAGAAGCCTTCCTGCCAGAGTTACAATTCATTGTTTCCTTTGACCAGGATTTTACTCTTAAACTCCACCCCTGGGGAAAGCGGCCACTAAGCCCCCTTCCCCGGAAGTCCCCCTCATCCTAGGCCAGTGCTTCTTCCAGCAGCTCTCCCTTCGCACACATAGGTTGGATTTGGCCCACGGGAAAAGTAAATGAAAACAGAAACCACAGCAGCCACCTTTCCCTGGCCACAACCACGGGACCAACTGTGATACCCATGCTTCCTCAAAGACTGTCCAACTGAGAGGCCCAGGCAAAAAGTCACACTGCCAGTGCCAGGCAATGCTGAGATGTGAACCTAACTTTGCGTGGCTTAGAAACATATTCCAGGGCAGGGGCTGCAGACATGATTCAGCAGTAGTGGCTCCCAACCATCCGTAACTCCAGTTCCAGGCGTTACAACAACCTCCTCTGGCCTCAGCAGGCTCCAGACACACATGGTGCATAGATATACATGGAGGCAAAACACTCATACACATAAAATTTTAAAATTTCAAGTCATTAAAAAAAAAAAAATAGAAGCCGGGTTTTGGTGGTGCATGCTTTTAATCCCAGCACTCGGGAGGCAGAGGTGGGTGGATCTCTGTGAGTTTGAGGCCAGCCTGGTCTACAGAGCAAGTTCCAGGACAGGCTCCAAAGCAATACAGAGAAACCCTGCATCAAAAAACCAAAAATAAATAAATAAAACAAACAAAAATAAAAAGAAAGGAAATGTATCCTGGGACTGGGCATAGTAGTACATGCCTTTAATCCCAGCATATGTGAGTTTAAAGCTAGTCTGGTTTACATAGTGAGTTCTAGGCCAGCCAACACAGCATAATAAGACCTTTTCTTAAAAAAAAAGAATCCTGGATTTTACAAAGGAGAGCAAGGGGTGCAGCCATCCTCTTGGCCCCATGCCTTATCCCCTAGGTATAATGACATCTCACAGCACAAAACTCTTGGGGACCCCAAAATGCTGGCTGCTCCCTCTGAGGTGTCCATGCATATCTATAGGAATCTAGTCCCTGAGAACAAGAGGCCTGCCTTCATGAAGTTGTGTCCCAGTGAAAGGATGAGGATCCTTTACTTACAACAGCCCTAACCATTCCCCAAATATCCCAGGAGTACAAAGTAGGCATGTCATTGCATGATCCTTGGCAAATAGGTGTCCACATGGAGGCTAGACCATAGGCAGTCTGGAGGGCCTCAGTGTGCATGGGTGTGTGTGTGTGTGTGTGTGTGTGTGTGACCACAAAGATGTGGTCACCAGCAGAAGCCAAGAGTGAATCTGTATAGGGAGTCATCAGATGGAAAGTAAGATGAACAGTTGAATGTGAGATGCAAACTGGGTGGGTAGATGTGTGGTGTCAGATGGTGTGCTGGTGGAAAGAGAGTGGGTGCCTGAGGAGCAGAAGCACCCATGATGTGTAGGTGGGATGGATAGGTGACTGGGGAACAGTGGAGGAGAGGATAAGTGCTTGGATGATTGGGCGGGTATAGGTTTGGGTCAACAGATGGGTGGTGAGGAATGGATAAATGCAGGGTAAGGAGGTAGATGGGAGGAGATAGGCAGCTAGACAGCTGGATAAATGAGCCTTTGCAACTGCAGGTGGACAGACCCTTGGACAATAAGAGACAGAGAATGGGGAAGACTGGGCCAGTGGGCAGAGGAATAAACTGGCCAGCAATCCAGACTGACTCTGGGTTCAAGGAAGCATGCTCAAGCCAACCCAAGGGTCAGCCCAGCCAAGGGGCTCTGCTCATAGGAGTCTACAGAAGGCTGCCCCAAGGAAGTACCCCATCTCAGCCTGTGTCCTGGACATCTCCATAGAGAGCTCCCTGCTTAGGAGTACCTCCATAACTCCTCGCCCCTCCCCCCAGTCTGTAAGGGTGAAGTCAGGGCAGCTGAGCCCTGAGAGAGTACAGGCCCAGGGTTTGGTGCCTCCAGCACAGGAGAATCCTAGGCAACCATGTCAGAGGCAGCTCCTCTTCCCTTCCCCAGCTGGGAGCCATTTGTTCTGCATCCTGCATGGTAATTAGGAATCTGGCAGGTTAACCCCTGCACTCCTGGCACAGCCTTATAGGCAGGCAGGGGGGAAATCAGAAGAAAAAGACATGAGGCGGGTGTTTACCCTTCACCCCGGATTCCAGGGCTCTTTTTTTTTCAAATAATTTATTTATTTTTATTTTATGTGCATTGGCATTTTGCCTGCATGCATGTCTGTGTGAAGGTATCAGATCTTGGAGTTACAGACAGTTGTGAGCCTCCATGTGGGTACTGGGAATTGAACCCTGGTCCTCTGGAAGAGCAGTCAGTGCTCTTAATCACTGAGTCATCTCTCCCCCTGGGCTCTTCTTGTCTTTCCTTTTTCCAGAGGAAACTGAGTGAGATCCTAAAATCCGGAGTGGAGCCAGGAGCAGGGATTGATTGCCTTGATGTCCATGGAGATAGACTTCTCTAGAGACAGCCTATCCTTGTGAGCAAGGGCTCTTCTCACCCTTAGTTCATCCAGCTGTACAACAGGGACAACAATGTTTGCCTAGAAGATGACCACACAGCCAGCTGGGAGAGATGGAGTATCTGGAATCTGGTCCAGCGAATGGGAGGTTCTGAACCACTGAGCCAGGGTCCAGAGGATGGTGCAAGAGTGGATGCAGGGTGATCACTTCCATCCAAACAGCTTTCTCAGCCGGGTAGGGTAGTGCAGGCCTTTACTCCTAGAGCAGAGGCAGAGGCAGACAGATCTCTGTGAGTTCAAGGCCAGCCTAGTCTACATTATGAGTTCTGGGCCAGCTAGGGTTACATAGTGAGATGCTGTCTCAAAATAAACAAAACAAAGACAGCTTTCTGGGCATTTCTTTGGGCTTGGAATACTCCCTCAAGTATGGTAACTGCCTGCCTTGGAGCTAGTCCTACTTTAAAGAGAAGACTACAGCATGTTCACAGGCAGCCTTGAACTCTGGGTCTTTGAAACTGAGCCAAATAGTTTCCTTTTTGAGCTGCTCCAGGAACTGCAGCTAGAGGGGCAAATGGCTTTCCAGCCAACCAGAGCACCTTTGAGGGCAAGAGCAAGTGGTATTGATGATCAGGCCAGGATACTGGTGCTCTTGACAAACAGGAAATGTGGTCATCCTGCCAAAGTAGGAGGCCCTGGACAAGCCACCTCACTTTTTTGAAAATGGACATGATGATGCAATTGTCCGCACAGGGCTCTTGTGGAGATTAAATGCAATTATGCATGGTATGCATTAGGTGCTCAGTAAAAGCGGAGAGGTTTTTTAATTGCATGTACACATGCACAGACACCTGGCCACGTTCTGTCCTGTGTTCCAGACTCCTCACCCATGTGCTTCAGTGCCTCTGAGGTGTGGGGACACTCCCCAATTTCCCTGGGCTGCCCTGGGGGGAAGATCTCCAACCACCTACCTCTCAATCTTATCTGCATGCCACTTGAGTAAGTACTTACTAACAGCTTTGTGCCTCATTTTCATCATTTGTTCAGCTGGAAGAATGACCCCCTCCCCAGGAGACCAGCTTGAGGATATGGTGAGCCAACCCTGGAGGCTTAGCACTCTGTCTACCTCTCCTTATGGCCCCTCACCCCTGCAGGGACAATGCTGACTAGCTCCATCCTGGCTTCATAGCTCAGAGCCTTTGTCCACAGCCCGCAGTCTGTCCTGTGTGAACTCCCTAGGCTCTCAGTTGTTCTTTCTATTTCTTTAGGTCTTAACTCAGCTTTCCTCTCTTTCTGGGAACCTTGCTCAATATCTCACTGCCAGACTGCCATAGGGACCTGTCTGTGCCACACGCAGCTCCCAGGATTGCTGTCTGTCCTCAGATATAAGAGGTACAACAAATGTAGCGGGCCATCTCTGCTTGGACATGGCTGACTCTGTGCCTTCTTTGAAGTAGGGGGCACTCACTGAAGATCTCTAAGGTATGACCTCATTTACCTGTTCAACAACTCTCCAAGTTGCTAGAGCAGGGAACAGGAGATAATGTAATAACTGATGTCTGGTTTGATAACTCCACTTTAATAGGGGTGTGTGTGTGTGTGTGTGTGTGTGTATTTTGGGAACAGAACTTCCATCCTCTGGAAGAGCTGGAAGCACTCTTAACCGCTGAGCCATCTCTCCAGCCTCATGGGGAAACTGAGGCACTGAAAGGCAAGGAAGGAACAAGGGCCATGCCAGCTTTAGGGTCCATGACATTACCGCGCTATACTATTTGCTTTTCTACATGTGCACTGTACTAACGGCCTCTTCCCCAGAGAAACTAAGTGTTCTGCTGGCACCTCATGGGCCTAGTATTGGGTGGCCAGGAGGAGACTGAAGAGAAACGGAAAGAGTGAATGCCCCACACTTAGTCCAAAGTCTTCCAGCCAGCCAGTTCCCCCAGTTCCCCCAGTTCCAACAGAGAAAGGCTGCAGACCCAGGCCAAAGTTGTCAGTCCTAGCTTCCCCGAGGTCATTTGAGGAGCAGTGGGCAGCAAAGAGTCCAGTGGCCTCCTCTGGGCAGTCCAGGCTCAGGACAGAGCGAACATTCCCGAGGTCGTCCCGCCTAGGGGCGGCGGGCAGGGGCCCGGCCTGGCACACCCCCACCCCTACCCCCGCCGCGCCCCTGCGGCCCTCGCAGCAAGGCTAGCCCAGGAGGGGGCGCGGCCGCTGCAGGCGGAGCAGGGGCGGAGGGAGCCCGCAGCCCGCCCCCGCCCGGGGATCCGGCCACCAAGCCCGCGGCCAGGGCGGCGCAGACCGGCCCAGCGACTCTTGGGCTGCGCAGGGACGCGCCAGAGCGCCAATCCCTGGACCCCCGAGCTCGACGACACGAGGTAACCGCGGGCGCGGGCCGGGGGAGGTGCGCTCCGTCCTGGGAACGTGGGGCCAACCTGTAGAAGGCCGGGACGCCGGGGCGCACAGATTTCTAGGGTTGTTTTGTCACGTTGCGGGAGGGCACAGAGGACCAAGGATCGGAGGACAGAGCGCTAAACGAGAGGCGGGCAAAGGGCGAGCCCAGGCCGTCTGCACGCATTCCTGCGCGGGCAGCGGAAGGGAAAGGATCTCAGGGCCCCTTGGCGACGCCAGCGCGGTAGCGGGAAGCTGGGGAGGGGAGGTTGTTGGCGGACGGACGGGGACAGGGCACCCTGCCCCCTCCCCAGCTGCATTCCAGACTGGAGCAACGGATGAGGTCATCCCGTCCGGTTCCCTTCTGGCCACCGCAGCCGCTGCCCGCGCCGGACCGGAGCAAGGGCCACTCCAAAGCCTGCCCTCCGAGGTTCCAAGAAGGGAATGTTAACTGTTTGAAGTCTTTCCTGAACTTCCCATCCCAACTGATTCTGCCCTTGTCCCAACTATGCAAGACTAGCCCGTTTGAAGCCCGTTTTCTAGACCGGGAAACTGAGTCTGAGACAGCACAGAGGCAGAGTTGAGAGCTGCTTAGCTTTAACTTGGAGTGCTGGGACAAGAAGGCATCTTAGTAAATCGGTAGTGGCACACAAGTTAAAGCCAACACTTGGGAAACTGAGGCAGGAGGGTCACAATTTCGAGATCAGCCTAGACTATATAGGGAGGCCTTGTCAACAAAGAAAAACTGCACGTTTCTCCTCCCACTTTGCTTCCTAGTGGCCCGAGGCGCCTCCTTCTATCCTAAGGACAGTGAAATTTAGCCGGTTAACACCCCTTTCTGGCCTCAGTTTCCCTGTCTTCCATCTCAAAGTACTGAAGGACTTGACTTCTAATCTCAAATATCATAGGTTGGGGACATCTGAAGTAACAGAATTCCACAATCCTGCGTTGATGTCAAAGAGCTGAGCGACACCCCCTCCCCCGCCCGCTGCCGCATCAGGCTGTCCGTGTTGGGGGGCTTTGCGCACCTGCCAGAGGGAGTATCTGGGTACTCCAAGGAGCGGCTACCCCTGCCTCCTGGCCACCATCGGAGTGGCTTCTCCTACCCAACTTCCTTACTTCCATCCACATCCACCCCTGTTGGCCTCTGAGTGAGTGCATCCTGCCAAAGCCCCCAAACTTGTCCCTGTGCTCTTTACTACCAAGGGAGCTCTGGTCACATGCCCATACCGCTAATCTGGTAAATGTAAGTGCTCCTCGGATACTGACATCTCACCTGCAGCGAGCCGCTCATGCCTAGGTCATAGATGCTGAACAGTAGAGTCAGCATCCCTGGTCCTGTCTCTGGTAACTTCACCACTTCTGCCAGCATAGGTGGAATGTAAGCAAGCTCCAGTGTGCACCTCTTATTCTGTGACCTGGGGTTCATTTTCCCCATATAAAATGGGCGAATGGAGCATTTGCAGGGGCTGGCTCCTGGGCCTTTGAGAAAAGGGGCCTTTGAATCTCAACACCCAGTGCAGGTGGTGAGAGTGTGATCTGTGGCTAGCACCAAGCCGTGGGTGGCTGCCGCCAAGGGTCCCTAGAATGAAAGGCGTTCCTTACTTAGTGTTGGATTTGAACCCAGGCCTGCCTGCTCCAGATGGGAGAATTGAGTTTTTACATCTTCTACCCCTTCCTCCTTCTCTGGCTTAGAGGCCCTTCCTGTTTTCTCCATGGAAAGACAGTAGCTGACGTTGGGCCAGGATACTGCTGCAGACAATGGTATAGATGTAGAGAATGCTGTCTAGAGGAGCCCAGAGGCTTTTGGGAGGTGGCTTCAGCACAAGGTTGGTCAGGGGGTTGGATGGGGCAGGAGCCTGGAAGAAACTCAGAAGTTAGAGAATGGGGTGAGGGTGGGGTGGGGGCGGGGTGGGGGCCACCCTGTCCACATGGTAGACACAGTTGACCCCTCCATGATCATTTTGCAAAGTGAGCCCTACCGGGTTGCACAGCTTTTTCCCTTAGACTCTAAAGTTCAGAGACTAGTCTTCTGTGGAGCTGGGAACCCTGGCTAGTGTTTACCTGCCACGGGACCTTGGATGAGTCTGTTCCCTGGGCATGTCAGCACTCTTTGTAGCCTGAGCCAGCCTTCCAGCCTCAAGCCTCAAGGGGGTGTTGAAGACTCATCTGATGACATCATGTCATTGGTCAACCAACAACATGCAGAATGCTTTATAACTTCAGCAAACATTCCGAGAGAACTTCTCGGCGCTGGGGGTGCCAGGGAAAGGGATGATTCAGAAGTCTCCCCCCAATGGGGGAGGAGCTGGGATTGGAGGAAAATCAGCTGGTGGGAAGGAAGAGAATGCGGTCCCAAAACAAAGCAAGCTTTGTCCAGTTCTCCTCTTTGTTTTTATCTTGTTAGTTAACCTATTTTGAATTTCAAATAACATTATAGAAGGGCTGCATTGAGAATTTTATGCTTGTAGGCGGCAGCTAGGGTTGAGAAAATTAAAAAAAAAAAAATAGAAAGTCAGATCTAGATCTTTATCAATTAAACAAGGTGTGTGGTGACTTGCCCAAGGTCACAGGGTGAGCACACCTAGTCCCCAATCTACCCCTTCAGAAGGTGGCAGGGGGTGGTCCTCTGGCCGGAAGGTTATCTCAGCTAATGATTAGGCTGGCTGTGGATTTGGCCACGTGCTAAACGCTCTGGGAGGGAGAAAGGCAGGAAAATCCAGGCTTTGCTCCACCCTCAAAGTGCTCAGGGAAACAAGACTGGGCCCTGAAAGCCGGCAAGGGCTTTTGTGAGTCAGAGGCCCCGAGTTCAAGTTTGGACTAGCTTTTTGATGAGACCTTGAGCAAGCATGGCCCTCTCTGGGTCACAGAAAAGCAGAGTATGGGCTACAGGATCCTACGTACCCTCCATCCACCTGGAGAAAGAGGGGACACAGAGGGACAGCAGAAGTGGGTGAGGGATCAGGAGGGACAATTATATGTAGGGAGTAGCTTTTGGCACCCATAGGACTATTTTTTTTTCCCTAAAACTTGTTCCCCAACAACAAGGCTCTACCATCAACCTGACAAATGATAAAGCCCTTTCTGCAGGCCTTCTCAGAGCGTTCAGTCGGTTCAAGCACGTAGCAGCCGGCTGGAAAAAGCCACTTTTGACCACAGGATCCCTTTTCCAGGAAGCTCTTTGTAGGCAGATGGTTCTAAGGAACGCCAGTGCTGGCTTCGTGGCAGGCTGTGTACACAGCAGTTCACAAGACCTTGGCAGGGTGCCTCCTTTCTCTTGACCTCTCCAGGTAGAATAAATGTGAACCCCCAGAGAACCGACATGTTGTCTGGGGCTCAGGGTTGCTGGGATGGGGAACTCAGCTCTCTCATTTCATCCTAAGAAGCTCACGGGCAAGCCACTACACTCTCATTCCTACTCAGCTTCTCATTCCTACGCTAGTGCCTGCCTGACTTGTGCAGGAGCGTCATTGGCACCTGACCCACAGGTTTTATGTAGTGATTGGTTATTTTTCTGCTTCACTGATGCCCATTGTGAACTCAGAGCAGAATGGAGTGCAGGCAATGGCGCTCAGAGGCGTCCACACTTCTGATTACCGTGGCCATCCACGCTGCCTGTCCTCAAACTCTGGCGTGCACATGTATGTGGGTGCCTGCGTCCATGTGCTCACTTACAGAAGTCAGAGGAGAGCACTGGACGTCCTGCTCTCTCTTCCTTAGTCCCTGGAGACAGAGCCACTCACTGAACCTGAACCTTGTGTTTTTTTGTTTGTTTGTTTAGTTAGACTACCCCTCCCTCTCCCCCCAAACACTGGGATTACAGGCACATGCCACTGGGTTTGGCTTTTACATGGCTGTTGGGGAGCCAGACTCACCACCCCCACTCCCTGAACTTCCTACACGGGGACCCTGCAGGTCTTCCTTCATGCCTGGCTGGCTGAAGTCCAGGAACGTTGTTGGGCAGCTTCATTTGTTCTCTTGGGTGACTACTATTTGAACTCGGATTTCCTCTTCTGCTGCCATGCCACAATGCTGTCTTTGCCTTTCCAGGTCTCCACCCTAGGACAGGGACCACCCATCTTGTGTCTTCTCTGATCGCCAGCCTCACCAGAGCCAGGGGCAGATCCTCTGGGAGAGAGAAGCAATAGACTCCCTCAGCCTGGGCACTGAGGACAGCACCTTAATAGAGTCAAGGACTGGCTTCTGCTTCACCGCCTTCATCAACAGAAAGAGGCTGAGTAGGGTCCCTAAGCCCAGCCTGCCATCTTCCCTGGCCCTGGGTGGGCATGGACCAGCAGTTGTGAGCAATCAAAGCTGATGCCCGGCCCCCAGGGGGGCACCGGAGCCCCCACCATGAGCCTGGGCAAGCTGTCTCCTGTAGGATGGGTGTCCAGTTCCAATGGGAAGAGGCGGCTGACAGCAGACATGATCAGCCCTCCACTTGGAGACTTCCGCCACACCATGCATGTGGGCCGTGGTGGGGATGTCTTCGGTGATACTTCCTTCCTCAGCAACCATGGGGGCCGCTCTGGAAACACCCACCGCTCACCCCGAAATTTCCTGGCCAGGAAGCTCCAGCAGGTGCGCAGGGTGGGGGTGCCACCTCGAAGGACGGCTTCCCCACCTGCACCCTCACCTGCCCCACCTGCCGTCTCCCCCATCATCAAGAATGCCATCTCCTTGCCCCAGCTCAACCAGGCCACCTATGACAGCCTGGTGGTGGGCAAACTCAACTTTGACAGCAGTCCTGCCAGCTCCACAGATGGCCGCTATGGTTATGGTGAGGACCTGGGGTCACCATCTCTTTTCCATTGCCAGAGTTCAAGCCCCGAGAGATTGTGGGCTTCATAATAGAAGAACTTCCTAATAGTCTTTCCCGACAGCTGCTAAATCTCCCAGCGGAGTCTGACCCCCAACCTAGGCTGAGGATGAGGGGTGGTTGTGGCATTAGGGAGGTGGGTGCCAGCCTGCTTAGGCCTCATAACACTGAGACTGAGAGAGAGTTTGTATTCTAGCGGCCCTCTAACTTGCCCTGTGACTCTGACAAGCCTTTCCCATCTCCGGGCCCTCTGGCTAGTTCCCCAGTTCTGTTTCCTTCCATTAAGCACCCCTCTGTCAGAGGGTTTCCAATCCTCGTTCAGTAAGCACATGGACCTCTTGCGTTCCAGTCCTCACCTCCATGGGTGCCTTAGTCTCAATGCTAAGATTCAGCGAAGTCATGAGGCCAGGCCAGTCTGATCTCTGGAGTGAGTTCCAGGACAGCCTGAGCTACATAGCAAGACCCTGTCTCAAAACACAAAGCAGAAAAAGATTGAGTAAAGTCAGATGTGCACTAGGCCGTTCTGCAGCAGGTGCTTGGGACACAGTTGTTATTTGAACAAAGGTTCGCGTAACTTGGCAAATTGATGCAGGTGTGAATGCCACCTTGGCCTTGGCAGGGGACCATGGGTTATTGCTGCCCCCTCATGGCTATACTCTGCATTACAGTCTTGCTCCTCTCTAGATCCAGGGAACTCCATAATTACTAGCCCATCACTGTTGTCAGGCCTGGGAGACCTGTCCGCAGGACATGTCCCTGTCCTGAGAACCTATGAATTCTCTGTTCGGCCCTGGCTTCTGGTTCCTACATGTACCCATAGAAGAATGAGTTCACTTGCAGACATCAGTTAGTCTCAAAAGGGAACCAGGAGCCATGGCCAAGTCCACACGAGGAACTGGGTGACAAGATTCAAGCTGCAGGCAGTTTCAAGCCTTACAGGCTGGCTTTGGACAGGGTCTGTCCCGTCCAAAACTGAAGTTCCATTTGCTCTTCTGTAAAAGTGGGGTCAGGGTTAGTTTCAGAGGTCATGTGCTAGGAAGGCTGTGGAGTCCTTACATCGGAGAGGCAGGAGAAGTAGAGGCCTGCAGAGGGAACAGCTTTCCAAGGGACACATGGCAGGTCAGGGTTGTCCTGAACAGGCTAGGGGCCCCAGCTCTGACCTCCTCTGCGTTTCTCTGCTAGGCCTGGATTCTGGGTTCTGCACCATCTCACGCCTGCCACGTGTGGAAAAGCACAGCAAGCGAGACCCTGACTATGACCGGGACCGGGACCAGGACCGTGCTCAAGACCGAGGGCAAAATTCTTTCCCCTGTGAGCCTGAGCTTCGCCGTTCAGACTCTCTCTTGTCCTTCCGTTTTGACCTTGACCTAGGCCCCTCACTCCTCAGTGAGCTGCTGGGGGCCATGAATCTTTCAGAAGCCCAGGCAGCTGAGCCCCCAGCCCCTGCTGCCAGCGCCCCCACCTCAGCAACAACGCCCCCTGCCCCTGCTGCAAAGCCCCCAGCCTGTGCCATAAGCACCCCAGCTCCTTCAGCAAGCCCCCCCTCCCATGGACGTTTCCCTAATGGGGTACCTGCTGTGTTGGACCCTGTGGCTGAGGCCAAGCCCAGCCCTGTGGGAGAGAGTCCCCAGGTGCCTCCCGACATGGCCTTTGGCAGGTGTGGAGCCAGCTGGGGTACCAGCAGGGCCAGCCACCACTACACTGAGGTGGATGCTCGGCGGGAGCTGGCAGGGGTGCTACCACAAGTGCATGGCTCTTGGGAGAGCCTGAATGAGGAGTGGAGGGCGCCGCCTGCCAGTGCCAGGGCCCCGGTGCCCAGCACGGTGCAGGCCAATGCCTTCGAATTTGCTGATGCTGAGGAAGATGATGAAGTCAAGGTGTGAGGGACTGGGCATGGGCTCCAGGGCCTGCCATCCTCAGGACTCACAGAGAGCAAAGGGCTGAGCTCATCCACCATCACCTAACAACTACATCTGCCCAAATGGAGTTAGCCCCAGATCCTTCCTGGTCTGTGCAAGACAGGTATGGGTCCCTACTGACCCGCCTCCCTCTACTGCATCTAGGCCCTTTGTCACACCCCATGACCTCACAGTGTAGCCTTTGTGCCCCAGATGCCTCCTGGGGGGTGGGGGTGGGGGTGGGTTGAGGATCATACAGGGCCATTGTCTCTGAGTAGGACTGCCTGCCCCTGCTCATTTAGAGCTGCCCCAGAAGGCCACCACTGTGTTCTCAATAGCCCTATTCCAGGCTCCTCCTCAGTTCCCAGAGAAAGGTCAGGTGTGACCGGCAGTGGGTTCCGTCTTCTGCGTACCCCAGACCTGCTGCCCAGGCCTACACATAAAAGCTTTTCTAATAAAAGCTAACTGCCTAAGAAGCTCAGGGGCAGCCCCGGCTGAGATGCCCTTTCCCCTGCTGGTAGTTTGGAGAGCTGAGGACCCCCCTTCGGGCCCCCCAGCTAGAAGGGGGGGGCAGACGAGGTAATGAGTAACCAACCTGGAATGCTCCATGATAAGAGGCCCAGGTGGGACCCTTATCTGCAGTTCCTGGAACACCCTGGCCCCAGGTGCCTGGAACCAGTATCTGCCCCATAATCCCGTGGGGCAGCTTGGCAGGTGCTCAGGGAGGCAGGTTTACATGTGCAGGGTGGCTGGTGAGCACCTCCCGTCCTCTCCTCTCCACAGCGCGACGCCCTGTGCCTCAGTTTCTGACTCTATCCCAGGGGGGGAGCATCGAGCCACGTGCGAAGTGCTAACAGCTCTGGGTGTGAAAATAATAAAAGTGATTCTTTGTTTATTTATTTATTTTCTTGACCTTGGAGTTAGTCAGGAGAAGGACAGAGCTGTGAGTGAAAAGGAAGGTGCAGGACCTAAAGGCTGGTTCTGATTGGGCTTGCAGTGGGGCTTGAACGGTTCTGAGCATGAGCTGAGTGCTCACTCAAGCTTGAAGGAGGAAATGTGGAGCCCAACCATGCCTAGGTAGTGCAGGTGGTCGTGGCCCAGCCTGTTGGGGAAGGTCACCGTGTGTCCATCAGGTAGCGTCACCTTGAACTCATGACTATGGAAGGCCACAGTGAACTGCAAGGGAGGAGCATGTCAGGAGGGCCAGGGGGCCTGGTGGTGCTCCCACATCCATCCTCTGGGCTCCCGTTTGACCTCACCTTGACCTCTGTTCCTGCACTGAAGCACATGTGACTGTCTCGTTGCTCTTGTCCCCAGCTGCTGCCATCATGAGTGTTGCAGACAATGATGGATTCGTTGAAGCGGGGGTTAAAATGTAGGTTCAGCTTGTCTTGCCCCTGGCCCAGGTTAATGGTGAAGCTATAGGGAGGAATGACAGGACAGCAGCTTAGGATGGGGGGACAGGACAGCAGCTTAGGATGGGGGGACAGGACAGCAGCTTAGGATGGGGGGGACAGGACAGCAGCTTAGGATGGGGGGGCAGGAGAGCAGCTTAGGATGGGGGGGACAGAACAGCAGCTAAGGATGGGGGGACAGGACAGCAGCTTAGGATGGGGGGGGACAGGAGAGCAGCTTAGGATGGGGGGACAGGACAGCAGCTTAGGATGGGGGGACAGGACAGCAGCTTAGGATGGGGGGACAGGAGAGCAGCTTAGGATGGGGGGGACAGGGCAGCAGCTTAGGATGGGGGGGCAGGAGAGCAGCTTAGGATGGGGGGACAGGGCAGCAGCTTAGGATGGGGGGGCAGGAGAGCAGCTTAGGATGGGGGGACAGGGCAGCAGCTTAGGATGGGGGGGCAGGAGAGCAGCTTAGGATGGGGGGGTGAGGAGACAGCAGCTTAGGATGGGGGGACAGGAGAGCAGCTTAGGATGGGGGGGGTGAGGAGACAGCAGCTTAGGATGGGGGGACAGGAGAGTAGCTTAGGATGGGGGGACAGGACAGCAGCTTAGGATGGGTCGTGGTTGACCACAAGCTAGAAGAGTAAGTTGTGCTTGAGATCTGTGCTTTGCAACTGGCCAGGCTGTGTGCAGTAGTGCCTTGTGCTGTTTGGAATAGGCACTGAGGCTGTTGACAGGGCAATTGATAGTGACAACTTCAGGAATTAGGGTTGTGTGTCATGGGGGAGAAGTTGAAGGAGTAACACCAGAGGGATGCAGGCAGGGTATATGGCTTGACATGATCACAAAAGCAGCCTGGGTTTGGCGTTCAGAGTCCCTGAAAGTAGGACATTTGGAGTGTGGGAGTCTATCAGGGGTGAGGGTTCTCAGACCAGGCATATTTGCATGTTTCTGCAAGCAAGAGACCTGGGTAGGCCCCTTTCTGAGTTCCTACTCTTTTGTTGTTGTTGCTGTTGGGGTTTTATTGTTGTTGTTTGTTTTTCGAGACCGGGTTTCTATGTAGCCCTGGCTGCCCTGGAAGTCACTCTGTAGACCAGGCTGGCCTCAAGCTCACTGAGATCCGCCTGCCTCTGCCTCCCAACAGCTGGGATTAAAGGCGGACGTCACCACCACCCTTGAACCCCTACTCTTTGTGTCTGCCTGTCTCCTTCCTAACACAGGAGCTAGAAGTTTATCTCATAAAATTCTGGCATCACACTCTGTACTTGTCCACCTACTGCTGAGCTGCTGGGTAGTTAACTGCAGGTAGCAGACACAAGTGGGACCTTTGCTGCCCTCTGGTGGCTGCCTCTGGTTAGAGTCACAGGACCTGGTTAAGAGGGAGGACGTGTACAGTTCACTGCAGGCTCCACACCTGCCTGGCCAGACATAGTGCCGCCCTTCTCTACCTGCCTCTTCGATGGCAATTGAGACAAGGGACAGAGAGCACAGTAACGTTTGGACATTCTAAGGTTACTAACCCAAAAGTTGCAAAGACAGCTCCTAACAGGAGCCAGCAGGGCTATAGAAAGGAGCTTCCTGAGCCTTTGAGGGTCTCAGTCCTCAGCCCGGCCCACATCTTGCTCACCTGTTAACATCCTTGTGGATCTTGCCTTTAATCTTCAGGGTCATCCCCGATTTCATGTTCAAGTTTGTGATCTCAAATTTCTCCTGGAACAACAGAAGAATTCCTTAAGGGAATCATGAGAGGAACCCATTGCCCTGCCACCATCTTATGCCATCCTGCTATCAAGCCATTCTGGATGACTCCATTGCATCTCTGCCCTGAGCATGGTGGCACACGCCTTTAACCCTAGCATTTGGGAGGCAGAGGCAGGTAGATTTCTGTGAATTTGAGGTCAGTCTGACACTACATAGCAAGTTCCCAAACAAACAAACAACAAACAAAAAAAACCAAAACGATGACATGTGGTGATGCCTTCTTGCAATCCAAGTTAGGAGAGGCAGAGTCAGGAGGGTCTCTGGGGCTCCCTGGCCAGGCATTTGAGCCTAACTGATTAATTTTATGCTTTTTGTTTGTTTGTTTGTTTTGTTTTTTGTTTTTTGTTTTTCGAGACAGGGTTTCTCTGTAGCTTTGGAGCCTGTCTTCAAACTCACTGTGTAGACTAGGCTGACCTTGAACTCACAGAGATCCGTCTGCCTCTGCCTCCCAAGTGCTGGAATTAAAGGCGTGTGCCACCATCACCAGTAGGTGATTAATCTTAAACTCCAGTCTACTGACTCGGGAGTACAGCCATACACATAACACTAAACAGGGGGTGTGCGAGAGTGATCAGAATACATTATATGTGAGTATAAAATTGTCAAATAATAAAATTAGTCAATAAATCTGGGCTGGAATATAGCTAAGTAGTACAGCACTTACCTAGCATGCACAAGTCCTAGAATTTCAAACCCACTCCTTAAAAAAAAAGTCAGAAGCAGTTGTTGAGTACCGACTGTGTGACAGATGTTGAGGGAGACCCCAAGACCAGCAGCACCCACTTTCAAGCAGGTTGCAGGAGGGTTAGCATCTGGTTTGTGAGGCCCAAGCATAGCACCTGACCCAGAAATGGAAGAAATGAGGGTAGCCACCCCCGTGTTATCTAGCTGTTCCTCTGCCCTTGCTCTCATCAGTAGTACCCCAGTTTCTTGGCAGCTGGCTACTCTGTTTTTTTTTTTTAATAAATTTATGTTTTTATATTTTTTTATTTTTATGTGCAATGGTGTCTTACTAGCATATATGTCTGAATGAGGGTGTCAGGTCTCCTGGGACTGGAGTTACAGACAGCTGTGAGCCACCATGTGGTTGCTGGGAATTGAACTCAGGACCTCTGGAAGAGCAGCCAGTGCTCTTAAGCTCTGAGCCACCTCTCCAGCCCCTGACGCTTCTGCCATCTTTAATGGGGAGAAAGTGTCCAGGCTTCACACTTGTGACCAGAGGGTGACAGCTGCGTCGAGTAGCTCTTATGGACAGCATTTCTGCACTGTGAGGTTCATTTATTGACATGTTCTCTGTCTGGTTTCTTCTTGCCTTGTAGTATTATTTTTAAACTTTATTGATTTATATTTTATGTGTGAGTGCTCTGCATGCATGCCAGAAGAGGGCATCAGACCCTATTATAGATGGGAATTGAGATCAGAATCTCTGGAAGTGTAGCCAGTGCTCTTAACCGCTGAGCCGTCTCTTCAGCCTATTGTTGTTATTATTATTATTATTAGTGTTTTTTCCTGCATGGATGTCTGTGCACCATATGCATGCCTGTTGCCTGCAGAGGTCAGAAGAGGACATTGGGTGTCCCTGGAATTGGAGTTACAACAGTTGTGAGCTGCATGTGGTTGCTGCGAATTGAACCTGGATCCCCTGGAAGAGCAGCAGTGCTCTTAACTGCCAACACCTCTCCAGCTGCTTGTCTTGTTGTATTTTGTTGGCAAGCATCACCAAGGATTCCTGAATCAGCTCCCGAGTCTGGGCGGGGGCTTGGGGGTGAGGTCAAGAGCACAGCTGTGGGAAGGTTATCAGTCCTTCCTCACTACAAAGAAGGATGGAGGATGGCTGATGTGAACGCAAGGGAGACTTAACACCCGCCCAAGTACCCCACTTGCCATGTAGTCCAGGCTGGCTCTGAATTGGTGGGATTGGTGAGCCTCCTACACTGGCCTCCTGAGTACTTGGGTTGTAGGCATGAACTACAGAGCAGGACCTGGGGGGGTGCATTTAAAATAAAGGGAGCATTTGGGGAGTGTTCTGATGACAGGGACATGTCAGCTTTAGTACCAGTCACCTTGGAGCAGGGTTTGGGACAGTCAGGTCTCTGTTGGGGCATCCCGTGTGCTTGGTGGTGGCTCACATATTCTCTGGCCTCTCCTTATCAGACTCACTGGACCAGCTCACGGTGTTCTTGGGGCAGGAAGTGAAGCAGCTACTCTTGGTTTTACCCAGATGATACTCTCCTGTCTTCTGGCTCTTGGCAGCAGAACTGTCTCTGGGCTGTGAGTTGATCCTGATAGGGAAACCCACAGTTCCTTTCAGATGAGCTAAGGAGTCCAGGCATGACGACACGGCCGTCACTCACATTCTCACTGTGTGTGTACACATGCCAGCTCCCAGGAGATGCCACCCACCCTCTCTCTCTCCTGGCTTCCTGAGGTGGTGGAAGAAGTAGCAGCATTAGGGTGGGGAGAAGTGTCCCTTCCTTATATCCCTGACCTCCCGGCTAGAACAGAAGCACTGGAACTTGGGAGTGTGGAGATGGAGGCTGCCACAGAGCTAGGATACAAGCAAGGCCAGGGTCAAGGGAACCCTGAATAAATAGGGGCGTTGGAACTTGGGAGCATGTATAGGCCCAGAACTTTGTCCCCACTCAACAAAGCCTAAGACCAGAGAGATAGAAGGCAAAGTCAGGCGGGAGATGGGGCAGTTCATAGGTGGTAGAGCTGCTGACCGAGTGACTTGGGGCCAGCCTCACCCCTTTGGGCCTGGGTTCCCTATTGGTGCTATGAGGAGGCTATCTAGAAGTAAAAGAGTGGTGAGGTGACCAAAATAGAGAAAGCTGAGAGTGTGTCTGGGCCACCAAAGTCTCCCTGAGAGGCAGAGGCCAGGGTTCCACTACCCCTTCCAGCACTGACACCAGCCACATGGACATCCTGCATGCTTGGAAAGTGTCATTGCCAAACACACACAGGCATCCTATTCATCTCACCTGGAATCTGCTACTGTGACCTCCTTGGAAGTAGGGTCTTAGTACAACCTAATGTGTGATCATATTGGTCTAGGACAGGCCCTAAATCTACTGTAGCTGATATCCTAAATGTAAAAGGAAGGGAAATACAGCCAGAGGGGTTGCTCAATGATTAGAGATACTCTTATATATGATCCAGGTTTGGTTCCCAGCATCCACATGGTGGTTACAACCATCCATAATTCTAGTTCCCGGGGATGCAATGCCTTCAACCACCCTCTGTGGCACATGGTATAGACACACACAAAATACCCACAAAAACAAAAATATTTTTTTGTAGTTGAAAGGAAAAGGAACTGGGCACAGAAACACCCCCCCACAGGGAAGGTGATATGCAGAGGGGCAAACCCTATAGTTACGAGGCTTTTGGAGACAGGCCCTAGAGATGCCCATAGCCACAGGAAAACTGGAGTAGATAAGTAAAGTCTTCCCAAGAGCCTTCAGGGTGCGTCAGGCCCTGCCTACTCTGGATTCCAGGCTTGGCCAGAACCAAGAGAGAAATCTCTATGGTGGCGGGCCCCTATTTTGAAGTGGTTTGTCTCAACAATTCTAGGAAATGAACCTACCATTTAAACCCCAGAGAATGCCATGTGGTACCATCCCATACAAATCAGGAGACCAAGTCCCTGGGAGAGGGACATCAACTTGTCCAAAGTTACAAGCCACAGCTGAGCCAGACTGGAACAACAAGGGCTCTACTCTTGAAGGCAGTGTAACAGCTTTGCAATTTGTAGATAGATGGTGCCCTCCTGTAATAGCATCTTGAACTTCAGTCTCTCTCTCTCTTTTCTTCCCCCCCACCCTAGGATTTTTGAGACAAGGTTTCTCTGTGTAACAGCCCTGGCTGTCCTGGAACTCACTCTGTAGATCAGGCTGGTGTAGAACTCACAGAGATCCTCCTGCTTCTGCCTCCCCAGTGCTGGGATTAAAGGTGTGAGCCACCATGCCCAGCCTCTTTCGCTCTTTCTTTTTAGAGACAAGGTCCCAGTATGTACCTCTGGCTGGCCAAGAACTCACTATGTAAACCAGGCTGGCCTCAAACTCAGAGCTCCATTTGCCTCTGGCCCTTGAGTGCAGGCTTGCAGATTGTACCACCACACACAGTTTATGCAGTGCTGGAGATCTATTCCAGGGCTTAACACATGCTGGGCAAGCACTATACCCACTGAGCTAGATTCCACAAAATTCCTTTAAAAACATGTTATATTTTTGGTGCTAGAGATCAAACCCAGGGCCTCAAACATGCTAAATACACACTCTATCATTGATATGGACACTTGCCCCATCCCTTGCACCCCAACTTCTCATTTCATGGGACTCAATAGAGGTTAGCACTCACAACTAATGTTAGTATTGCCATTCTCACAGAGAGGTCTTGAGCCTGGCAGTAGCACAGAGACAGGCAGCTTAAATGCTAATGGATTTAGAGACCATCTACCCAAGTTTCTTTCTTTCTTTCTTTTTTTCTTTCTTTCTTTCTTTCTTTCTTTTTTTTTTTTTTTTTGAGACAGGGTCTTTCCATATATACCTCTGGCTGTCCTGGAATCACTATGTAGGCCAGGTTGGCCTTGAAGCCATAAAGAGCCACCTGTCTCTGCCTCCTGAGTGCTGGGATTAAAGGTGTAAGCCACCGTGCTGGACAACCCAGCATTCTTCTGATGCTCATGGAGAAACAGACCAAGAGAAGAGCAACAATAGAGGACCCCCAAAACACCCCAGCCCATACACTCAAGCAAGATAAGCGAGCGGAGGGGAGTGGCCTCCAGCATCCTCACCGACATGGTAACAGCTCCTGGCCACAGCTTTCCCAATCGCTCCAAGAGGCTTGTGCTCAAGGTGTCACCTCTTGGTCAGGCTTATATCCCAGAACATTACACATTAACTACCCTGAGGCCATAAATAAGGACTTTGGCCCTTTATTCCCTACTATCTCCTGGCCTGCATCTGTTGGTACTCAACAAACAGGAAGACGGCTCCTCACCCCACCTCCCTATCCTAAACATCCTCTTGGCCTCCCTGCAATTCCTGCCAGTCGCAAGATTTCCACAGAGCCCAGGAGAGGAGGCCTTAGTGTCACCCCCACACAACCACAAACACCCAGAACTTGGCAGGCCACCCAGCCTTCCTGCTGAGCCAAGCTCCTACAACCACAAAAAGACAGGCTAGATCTGTAAAAAAAAAAAAAAATGTCCAAGCTTCTAATTTTCAGCGATGTCATGAGTCATCGGAAGACATTGTTTTTCCTTCTCTCATCCATTCTTTTTCTAGTTACACATAGCTTATTATTCTTGTGAAACAGAGTCTGTCCATTTTGCCCAGGCTGGCCTTGAACTCTCTTTATCCTCCTGCTTCTGCCCCAAGTGCTGGGATTGCAGGCAAAAGCCCCACATCCATCTGCACACATGTACGTTTCAAAGAAACATCTGTCAAGCCTAACCAGCTAAGTTCGATTCCCAGAGCTCACATGATGGAAGGAAAGAACCAGTTCTTGCAAGTTGTCCCTCTGACCTTCACACATGTACCATAGCATACACACACACACACACACAAATGAGTGTAATTTAAAAGTTTAAAAGCACCTATAAAGTCAAAGAGTATAACAGAAAGGCTTTGGAACATGACTGTTAGAACACTGTCCTTTGCAAGCCTAGGCTCCTGGATGCCAGCCTCAGCCTCAGGCACTACTAGAGGAAACAGAAGGAAGAGGAAGCCAAAAGTGGACCATTCTGTAAGGGCTGGGTGGTTCAGTGGTGGAATGTGTACACTCTGTGGCACCATGCACCTGAACACAGACCAAATGTGCAGAAAAGCATCCAACAGCTCGGGGTGCTGGGAATTTATGTGCTTTGTCCATTATTTCTATAAATTTTGTGATGGCCAGGCTTGATCTACACAGTTAATTGCTGTCAATAAGAAGACAAGGCAGTCCAACATAGCATTTCAGCCAGGCAGGAACCTGTCCTCTATCAGTCCTTCCAGTGGTTTCTGTGGATTTACACTACAGATATGTCTGCACAATTGTTTATTCTGCTTCATTAGGGAACACTGAGGCCCACAGATCTGCATTTCAGAACTGTGTCACTGGCTGTGAAAGCCTCTGATTCTCTAAGCCTATGGAACCAGTTCCCGCCTCTGAGCACCTACATTCATCCTAATTTTCCCTATTAAAAATACAGTTCCATGCTCTGCATTGGACACCAAGTCTAGCTGCACCAAACCTCCTCCACAGTGCACATTCCCAGAAACAGACTTTGCCAGTGCTGTGGATTGGCAACCCACTGTGGTTTTCATCTGAGTTGACGGTGACTGCACTGGGCAGGGCACTGGGAGGCCAGACCTGAAGAGGTCCCTGTGGTGCCAGGAGCTGGTGGGTAGCTCACTGCCCAGTGCTCCCATGGGACACCACCTTCCGTGCAAGGCCAAGAGGGGAGTGGTTGATTTCCTTATTTTACCCACAAGGAAATTATTTTTTCTCATGCTTTATCTTGGAGCCAAATGAGATAAGGAAGTGGGCCTAGTGATCTTCTAATGATAACAATAACTCTCATTTGACACAAGCTGTGGAAAGTGCACATAAAAAAGAACATAAAGTTTATGTTTTTGAAGAAAATCTTTGATATTGTTTTTATAATTATTTAATTTCATATACATTGGTGTTTTGCATACATGCCTCTCTGTGTGTAGGTCCCCTGGAACTGGAGTCATAGACAATTGTAAGCTGGCATGTGGGTGCTTGGAATTGAACTCAGGACCTCTGGAAGAGCCATCAGTGCTTTTATCCACTGAGTCATCCATCCCTGTAGCCCCTGAAGAGAATCTTTGACGCCAGAGGTTCATGGCCATTCTTACAGTTATGTGCCTTTCTGGCTATAGCTTTTATTGTTTGTCTGTTTTCAATACAGGGTCTCACCTAGAGGTAACTAGTTAGCTCAGGGATTTATGCTGACTGACAGTTATTACAGACTACAGCAGCATAGGCTGTAACTGACTGAACAGTTATTACAGACTACAGCAGCATAGACTGTCACTGACTGACAGTTATTACAGACTACAGCAGCATAGGCTGTCACTGACACAGTTATTACAGACTACAGCAGCTTAGGCTGTCACTGACTGAACAGTTATTACAGACTACAGTAGCATAGGCTGTCACTGACACAGTTATTACAGACTACAGCAGCATAGGCTGTCACTGACACACTTACTACAGACTACAGCAGCATAGGCTGTCACTGACTGACACAGTTATTACACACTACAGCAGCATAGGCTGTCACTGACTGACACAGTTATTACAGACTACAGCAGCTTAGGCTGTCACTGACACACTTACTACAGACTACAGCAGCATAGGCTGTCACTGACTGACACAGTTATTACAGACTACAGCAGCTTAGGCTGTCACTGACACAGTTATTACAGACTACAGCAACATAAGCTGTCACTGACTGAACAGTTATTACAGACTACAGCAGCATAGGCTGTCACTGACACAGTTATTACAGACTACAGCAGCATAGGCTGTAACTGACTGAACAGTTATTACAGACTACAGCAGCATAGACTGTCACTGACTGACAGTTATTACAGACTACAGCAGCATAGGCTGTCACTGACACAGTTATTACAGACTACAGCAGCTTAGGCTGTCACTGACTGAACAGTTATTACAGACTACAGTAGCATAGGCTGTCACTGACACAGTTATTACAGACTACAGCAGCATAGGCTGTCACTGACACACTTACTACAGACTACAGCAGCATAGGCTGTCACTGACTGACACAGTTATTACACACTACAGCAGCATAGGCTGTCACTGACTGACACAGTTATTACAGACTACAGCAGCTTAGGCTGTCACTGACACACTTACTACAGACTACAGCAGCATAGGCTGTCACTGACTGACACAGTTATTACACACTACAGCAGCATAGGCTGTCACTGACACAGTTATTACAGACTACAGCAGCTTAGGCTGTCACTGACACAGTTATTACAGACTACAGCAACATAAGCTGTCACTGACTGAACAGTTATTACAGACTACAGCAGCATAGGCTGTCACTGACACAGTTATTACAGACTACAGCAGCTTAGGCTGTCACTGACACAATTACTACAGACTACAGCAGCATAGGCTGTCACTGACTGACACAGTTATTACACACTACAGCAGCATAGGCTGTCACTGACTGACACAGTTATTACAGACTACAGCAGCTTAGGCTGTCACTGACACAGTTATTACAGACTACAGCAGCATAGGCTGTCACTGACTGACACAGTTATTACAGACTACAGCAGCATAGGCTGTCACTGACACAGTTATTACAGACTACAGCAGCATAGGCTGTCACTGACTGACACACTTACTACAGACTACAGCAGCATAGGCTGTCACTGACTGACACAGTTATTACACACTACAGTAGCATAGGCTGTCACTGACACAGTTATTACAGACTACAGCAGCATAGGCTATCCTGACATAGTTATTACAGACTACAGCAGCATAGACTGTCACTGACTGACAGTTATTACAGACTACAGCAGCATAGGCTGTCACTGACACAGTTATTACAGACTACAGCAGCTTAGGCTGTCACTGACACACTTACTACAGACTACAGCAGCATAGGCTGTCACTGACACAGTTATTACAGACTACAGCAACATAAGCTGTCACTGACTGAACAGTTATTACAGACTACAGCAGCATAGGCTGTCACTGACACAGTTATTACAGACTACAGCAGCTTAGGCTGTCACTGACACACTTACTACAGACTACAGCAGCATAGGCTGTCACTGACTGACACAGTTATTACACACTACAGCAGCATAGGCTGTCACTGACACAGTTATTACAGAGTACAGCAGCTTAGGCTGTCACTGACACAGTTATTACAGACTGCAGCAACATAAGCTGTCACTGACTGAACAGTTATTACAGACTACAGCAGCATAGGCTGTCACTGACACAGTTATTACAGACTACAGCAGCATAGGCTGTCACTGACTGAACAGTTATTACAGACTACAGCAGCTTAGACTGTCACTGACATAGTAATTACAGACTACAGCATCTTAGGCTGTCACTGACACAGTTATTACAGACTACAGCAGCATAGGCTGTCACTGACACAGTTATTACAGACTACAGCAGCAGAGGCTGTCACTGACTGACAGTTATTACAGACTACAGCAGCATAGGCTGTCACTGACACAGTTATTACAGACTACAGCAGCATAGGCTGTCACTGACTGACACAGTTATTACAGACTACAGCAGCATAGGCTGTACCTGACTGACACAGTTATTACAGACTACAGCAGCATAGGCTGTCACTGACATAGTAATTTCAGACTATAGCAGCTTAGGCTGTCACTGACATAGTTATTACAGAGTACAGCAGCATAGGCTGTCACTGACACAGTTATTACAGAGTACAGCATCTTAGGCTGTCACTGACACAGTTATTACAGACTACAGCAACA
Organism: Cricetiscus sungorus; assembly: GCA_030556225.1. Classification (NCBI taxonomy): domain Eukaryota; kingdom Metazoa; phylum Chordata; class Mammalia; order Rodentia; family Cricetidae; genus Cricetiscus; species Cricetiscus sungorus. Next base: position 23,333,206 of record JANBXA010000031.1, on the reverse strand, counting down.
TAGGCTGTCACTGACTTAGTAATTTCAGACTACAGCATGTTAGGCTGTCACTGACATAGTTATTACAGACTACAGCAGCATAGGCTGTCACTGACACAGTTATTACAGACTACAGCAGCTTAGGCTGTCACTGACACAGTTATTACAGACTACAGCAGCATAGGCTGTCACTGACTGAAAGAAACAATAACAGAAGACTACAGCAGCAATAGGTGACAAAGCCAAGGTAAGTGGTAGGGTCTGAAGTTTGCACCCAAACTCATGGTGAATTTGTTGTCATCAGCTGGGCCTGTTTTCATCAGTTGTCATCAGCAGGCCTGTCATTCTAGCATTTGGGAGGTACAGGCAGGATGACCAAGAGTTCACAGTCATCCTTCACTATATAAGGTGATGGAGGCCAGCCTGGACATCTGGAGACTTAATCTCAAAAATAACAAAGTATCATGTGTCAGCTTACAAGCTGGACCTTGAAGAGGTAGTAAGGCCACCTGATCACCTGGTAGATTAATGCCAGAATGGGCTCCTAATAAAAGGATTGGCTAGGCCAATCTCCCTCTGCCTGCCATATGTTCTCTTGTTCTCTGCCATGCTATGCCAACATAAGGACCCTGCCCGGTGCATTGGCATGCTCATGGACTTCCTAGCCTCCAGGACACAGAGACTAAACCTCTCTTGTTAATGCTTTGTTTAGCCTATGGTATTCTAATACAGCAGCAGAAAATGGAATAACACAGAAGTGTTACCAAAGGGTCACCCCCCCCATTCTGGTACAAGCAGTGCGGCCCTGTTGTGAGGATCCTAATGAAAAGCCTCAGCTGGGTAATGGTGGCACACGCCTTTAATCCCAGCACTTGGGAGGCAGAGGCAGGCGGATCTCTGTGAGTTTGAGGCCAGCCTGATCTACAGAGTGAGTTCCAGGACAGGCTTCAAAGCTACACAGAGAAAACCTGTCTTGGAAAAAGAGAAAAGAAAATCAGATGCAAGCCACACATGTGATCTTAGCCCTGGATCTGACCCACACATGAAAAATAAACACTTCTTATTTAAAGTACTTGAACCATTTTGGAGGAGGCCGGGAATGTCATGCCAACATTTAGTCCTTTGGCTTCTGGTGTCTTTTGCCCACAGGCCACCTGCTGTTGGAGGACTTTGGTCTTGAGATAACCAAGGACCCTGCCTATCTTCTCTCCCACCACTCCTCCCAGAAAACAAACAGATCCACGCCTTCATGACACCAGGCTGCTTCCTCCCAGCCCACTCCACAGCAACATCTTCCTTCAGGGACAGAAGGAAACAAGAGGAGCAGGGAAACAGGAAGTTTTGACCATCAGGAGGGCACATGCCAGCATGGCCATCTGAAAACTGAGTACTGTGGAAGGGCACATAGACTTACTATGGTGCCTTTCTGCTATAATTACAGCATTCTGGAGGCTGAGGCAGGAGGTTCACTGTGAGTTCTAGACCAGCCTCCATTATATAATGAATTCCAGGTCAGATTGAGTTATATAGTAAAATTTTGTCAAAAAAAAAGCAAAAAAAAAAAAAAAAAGCAAAAAAAGAAAACAAAAACAAAAAAAAAACCCCAAAACTTTAGACTAGCTGTGAGAAATTTTTGGTTTTGGTTTTGGTTTGTTGTTGTTGTTTGAAGACAGAGTTTCTGTCCCAGAACTCACTCTGTAGACCAACCAGGCTGGCCTCTAACTCACAGAGATCCACCTGTCTCTGCCTCCGAGTGCTGGGATTAAAGGCGTGCACCACCATCACCTGGCTAGCTGTGAGAAATCTTTAAATTTTTCATTATTTTGGGTTTTTTCTTTTTGTTTTGGTTTTTGCGATGGTTTCTTGTATAACAACAGCCCTGGCTGTCCTGAACTCACAGAGATCTATCTACCTCTGCTTCCCGAGTGCTGGGACTAAAGGCATACACACCACAGCCAGCTACGTTTTAATTTTAAAGGTATATTTGTTACTTTGGGGCTTGCTGTGACCAAAGTACCTTCAGGACCAGCCTAATGGAGTGTGGTAGTTAATACTGACAGTTTATCGTCTCTGAAGTCATCCAGGACACAGCCGCTAGACACACCTGTGAGGAGCTGTCTGGACAAGGTTAAGGGAAGTAGGACCCCTGGGCTTGGGTCTTGAGCTGCATAAAGAGGAGACTGGAGCAGAGCACCAGCATTTGTCTCTCTCTGCTTCCTGACTGCAGATGTAGTGTGAGCAGGCCTGAGCGCCTGCCTCCAGGCCTCCCCAGCATAGTGGGCTGTAGCCTCTAACTCTTAGCCTCAATATACCCTTCCTTCCTTGCTTGCTTAAATTGTTTTTCTCAGGGTATTTTATCACAGCAATGAGATAAGTAACTAATACAAGGAGGAAGGATTGGTTTGGGCTCACGGTTTCAGAAGGTTGGGACTGTGGTTGCCTGGCCCCTTGTACTTGGGCAAGACATCACCACATGGGGCAGCCAGTGTGGTAGGAGAAGCTTCTTACCCTCTGAAGCAGAGCACAGTTCTGGACCACCAGGCCATACTCCCAGTGACCCACTTTCTCCAAGCACGGTCACCTCCTCCCTTTCCCAATGATGCTGTTATATTGTGAATCTAGCAGGATGCTAATTCACTGATCAGGACGGAGTCCTTAGGATCTGACGCCCCTGCACACTCTACCACAGGCACACCCAGAGGTGTGCTTCACTGTCTCTAGACAGTTCTCAATCCAATTAAATAGGGTTAGGCATGGTGGTGCCTAGCACTCAGGAGGCAGAGGCAGGTGGATCTCTTTGAGTTTGAGACTAGACTGGTCTACAGAGTGAGTTCCAGGACAGCCAGAACTACACAGTGAGACCCTGTCTCAAAACAAACAAGAAATGATTAGCCATCATAGCCAAGCAATCCCAGCATTCTGGATGTGAACGCAGGGGGGTTGCCATGAGTTTAAGTCCAGCCTGAACTTTGTATTTAGACTCCAAAATAAATGTCAGGCTAGGGGTAGCATGCACAAACTAGTAATAGTGGCACACTCATGAGATCCCAGCACTAGGGAGAGGATAGGAAAATGCAAGTTCAAGGTTATTCCTGGCTATATAATCAGTTTAAGGCAGTCCTGGGCTCTGTGAGACCTTGTCTCCAAAAGACAAAAGTTAAATCTGCCTTCTTTAGTCCTTCTGTGTCTTGTGAATATATGTTTCTCTTATTGGTTGATGAACAAAGTTGTTTCTGCCAATAGACAGGCAGAATGTAGTCAGGCAGGAAATATAAGTGGGGTTACAGACTAGAAGAAAGCTGGGAAGAGGAACACAGAGAGTGATTCTGAAAGACCAGGAGAGCGTGGACCCTCATGCTCCCACTCAGGAAAGGCACCCCCCAAAAATCACTCATGAGAAGTGGTCTTAATGCAAAAACATGAGGAGGTCTTTATATTCCAAGAGCACTGTGGTCAACAGCCATAGCCATATGCCACACAGGGGTAGAGAACTGAGGACCCTGGATACAGAATTGAGACAGCTTTTACACATCGTAAACCAATCATCTCATAGCATCCAGTGCGGATCAATCAATATAAACTATCCAAGCCCGAGCTTAGCCCCGGATATCTGCATTTGTGTGGGCTCCTGGGTGAGGTGACAAAGCTCATTTTCTGTGTTCACTCACTCACAGGTGCTGTTGTAAACAGCCCTGTCATAAACAGCAAAGAATGTGACCTTTTGCCTACTCACTGCCAGGGGACAGGGTCTGGGATTTAAACTTCTAACTTCCTGGGGTCAGTGGAGAGTTAGGCCAAATTTTTCCATCCTTACAATTCGCTAGAGAGATGCCATGTAGCTGCCTAGAAAGAAAGAGACCTGGGCATCACTGACAAGCCAAGACCATGTGGAGCTACACAGGTAAATATAAATGGGTTCATAATTAAGAGAGAGCTAGCCAATGAGAAGCCTGAGCTATTGGCCAAACAGTTTATAATTAACAAACCTCTGTGTGTTTATTTGGGACTAAACGGCTGTGGGACCAGGTGGACAGAAACTTCTGTCTGTGCTTCAGTGTGTGGAGGGGATTCCTCATGGCTTAGGTTTCCCTGAGAGAAGACCATGTGTCCACCAAGGCTATGGGGGCGACTCTACCACGAACTGTAGGACAAGCACCCAGCTCTTCTATATGTTACTTTTTTGTTGCCATCACCAAATACCTGACAAAACCAACTTAAGGAAAAAAGGTTTTGCTCTTGGCTTGGCTTGTAGTTCGAGGTTACAATCTGTCATAACAGGGAAGGCACAGTGGCAGGAGCTTGAGGCAGCGGATCACATGGCATCCACAGGCAGGAAGCAGAGAGAGATGCACACTGATGCTCAGCTCACATCCTCCCTTGTGTTCAGTCCAGTACCCTAGCCTGTGGGGTGATGCTGCCCATATTTAATTAACCCTGTAGAAACACCCTCATGCCCAAACGTTTGCTTCCAGTCACACTCTAGATCCTTTCAAATGGATGATATTAACCACCACATTCTCCTTTCAAGTCTCCAGAATGAACTAAATAAACTTCTATTCTTTGTTGTATTTGTTTTTGGGTTTTGTTTTGTTTTGATTTTTTTTTTTTTTTTTTTTTTGAGACAGGGTTTCTCTGTGTAAGAGCCCTAGCTGTCCCAGAACTCACTCTGTAGACCAGGCTGGCCTCAAACTCACACAGATCCACCTGCCTCTGCCTCTGTGTGCTGGATTAAAGGCATGAACCACCACTGACTGGCAAACTTCTGTTCTTTATAAATCACTCAGTCTGCAGTGTCTTACTACAGTTACTGGAACAGACTAAGGCAAACATCCCTAGAGGGTTGCCTCACAGTCCCAAGGATTGTCTTTGCTTAACTTCATTCCAGGTTTGGTAGTCTCTCCACGTCCTATTGCTGGCTATGCCTAGCCACCCTCCCCAGCCCTAGAACTCTTGGGTTATCCTACCTTATTGGAACCTGGGCTGGCCTCGAGGGAGACAGCAACTGGGAGACTTGGAAGAATTCTATAGTATCATAGCCTTCACTGTTTCCCCTTCTCCAGCCCTGCCCTACACTCCTCCATCTCCTTTGGGGTCCTTACAAAATATAATGACAACACCCCATTCTGTCCTGTACTCAGGACAAAGTCCAACATTGCCCCATGCTCACAAGGGACATACTGCCAGTCCTATTCTCCTTGCAGCCTCATCTCACCCCCAGTTCCTTGGCCCCTCAAGCCTCTTGGTCTCTTGAGTTCAGGCTCTTCTCTGTGCATGATGACCCCTCCATTTGAAACCAGACTCAAAGGTAGGCAGGGTATATGGTCACACAGCACTCCTGAGCAGGAGCACTGTGAAGTTTGGGGCCAGTACAAGCTATATAGTGATATTCTAGCAAAAAAAAAAAAAAAAAAAAAAAAAAATGAAAAGAAGGACTGAGAAGATGGCTTAGTCAATAAAGCATTTGCACAAGAATGAGGGTTGAGCAGGGCAGTGGTGGCACATGCCTTTAAACCCAGCACTTGGGAGGCAGAGGCAGGTGGATCTGTGTGAGTTCGAGGCCAGCCTGGTCTACAGAGTGAGTTCTAGGACAGCCAGGGCTACACAGAGAAACCCTGTATCAGAAAACAAAAAACAAAAAAAAAAAAAAACCAAAAAAAACAAAAAAGAGTTTGATCCCCAGCACCAACATAAAAAGCCGGGCACACTAGTGCACACTCTTAACTCCTGCTCCTACACTAGGGAGGCCGAGACAGGAAGATCCCTGGGCTGGCTGGCCAGTGAACCAGCCCACTCCGCAAGTCCGTGAGTCCTGGGGGCAGACCCTGTCTCAAAACAACAAAGATGTCAAGGTGTGGCACACAGTTTTAATCTGAGCACTCCGGAGACAGAAGCAAGTGAATCTCTGTGAGTTTCAGTCACCTCACGGAGTTGACTGAACTTGGTCTACACAGCAAGTTCCAGGCCAGCCAGGGCTACAAAGCAAGACTTTGTCTCAAACAAAACTAAACAAACAAAAACTCCAATGAAAATCCAGTGTGGATGGTACCTGAGATTAACCTCTGGCCTTCACATACATGTAGACCCCATGTATGCACGTATTTGCACACATACATATGCACACAAAGAGAGACAAAAAAGAAAGGGAGAGAGAGAAAGAGGTGAAAGCTCTAGAATGAAAGTAGCTCTCCTCTGGGACTGAGCCTTAACCCTGAACCTGGCTCCTCTTCTCTGGCCTGGGCCACCCATCTCCTGTGGACAATGGAGTCCTTTATTCCTCGATGTCCCGTCACAGCTGAGAAGAGAGAGTGGGTATGTCGGGGTATCAGAGATAATATCTAGATTATAGTATGATCCACATGCCCACCCCAGCCCTTGGCAAACTCTGGAATAGAAAGGTACCTATCTGAGTAAAGAGGAAGTCACCTGCTTCCCTCAGATGACAAGCAGAGGTGACCAGCCCAGCATGGCCCTAATCACAGGAAGCTTCCCCTGGCCAAGGCCTCTGGTCCATTTCCAGAACCCAAGGCCACTAGCAAACTCTCTCCTATTGAAAGCTGATCCTGGGGCTCATAGTTGGTCTTGGGTCTGGCTAGGCCCATCCAGAGCCCATAGGTGCTAAGTTAATCAGGGTCCTCGAGAAGAACAGAACAAAGCAAGGGGATTATCAGATTGGCTTACAAGGTAGGGGCTGGATGGTCCAACAATGACTTCCCGCATGTTGAAAAGCTGAGAGCCCTGTGGCTGCTCAGTCCACAAGGCTGAATCCCTCAGCAATCCAGACCTGGTGCTGAAGGCCTGGAGGGCTCCTGGAAGCTGCTGGTCTTCAGCCAAATTCAAAAGTCAAAGACGCTAGATTGCAAAGTCTACACAGGACCATGGTAGCAATGACAAGATGAGCACACCAGCAAGAAACAGAGCTGGGCCAGGCTGTGGTGGCTGGGCACACACCTTTAATCCCAGCGCTTGGGAGGCAGAGGCAGGCAGATCTGTAAATGGGAATTTTCTTAACCCGAGTGCCTGTTCCCAAATAACTGACTTGGAGACTTAATGAAGATGGAGGGAAGGACATCCTCCATCAACTTAATATACATTATAAATTTGCAGCCAATAGCTCAGGTTTGTTACTAATTCTTACATTTAAATTAACTCATATTTCATATCTGTGCTTTGCCATGTGGCTTGTGGCTTGGTACCTCGTTTTCTACATGTCATGCTTCTTGGCGGCTGGCTGTTTGGAGTCTCCCTTCATCCCATCATTCTCAGCTTAGCTCTCCCACCTAACGTTATCCTGTTCAGCTATTGGCCATCCAGTTTGCATATTAAACCAATCATAAGGACATATATTTGTACACACAGTGTACAAAAAGATTATTCCACAGCAAGGATCTCTGTGAGTTCAAGGCCAGCCTGGTCTACAGAGTGAGTTCTAGGATAGACAGAGCTGTTACACAGAGAAATCTTGTCTTGGAAAAAGAAGAGGAAGCAGAGTCAGGAGGGCAAAGTCAGTGTAGATGTTGCCTCTTCTACCCACTCTGAGCAAGGGTCTTCTCTCTCCTTTAGTCTTCCCTGTAAATACCTCACAGGTCTCTACATAGACTCCAAATCCCATCAATTGACAATCAATATTCACCATCACAGCCGCCCTTACAGCTGAATAATCTTGACTAGTTTTAGAATTGACCAAGTTTGACTGAGGAAGGAAGATGCATCCTGATTGTGGGCAGCAGTACCATCTCGTGGACTAGAGTCTCTATGCATCCTTAAGTTGCTTTTCTTTTTTTTTTTTTTTTTAAAGATTTATTTATTTATTATGTATACAGTGTTCTGCCTGCGTGTATGCCTGCACACCAGAGGAAGACAGCAGATCTCATCATAGACTGTTGTGAGTCACCATGTGGCTGCTGGGAATTGAACTCAGGTTTCTCTGTGTAGCTTTGGAACCTGTCTTGGGACTCTGTAGACCAGGCTGGCTCCAAACTCACACTTGGATCCACCTGCCTCTGCCTCCCAAGTGCTGGGATTAAAGGTGTGTGCCATTGCCTCCTGGTGTCTTAAATTGCTTGTCTGGAATCTTGTCACAGCAGTGAGGAAAGTGACTGCCATCTGATAACTTCCTGCCCCTTCCCCCACAATTTTTTTTTCCACAAGAAAGGCCGTTTCCACATTCCCTTCAGAAAGCTCTCTCCATTTTTCAGCCACCTTTACACACTGCTCAATGGATTCCACAGCAGTATCTCCTAGTCTTTCCATCTGGTCCTTTTTTCCTTTTTAATGTGGTCCTGGGAGCAGCACCCAGGGCCACACATGAGCTAGGCAAGTGCTCCAGAGCCAATGTTCTACAAACTCCTCTGGTGACCTGTATCCACAGCTCTGGGTTCCACGGGCTCTTGCTCAGCAAACTCCACCCCCACCACACACCCCACACCCCACACCCCCCACACCCCCCACACACCCCACACACCCCACACACCCCACACCCCACACACCCCACACCCCACACACCCCACACACCCCACACCCCACACACCCCACACACCCCACACACCCCACACACCCCACACACCCCACACCCCACACCCCACACACCCCACACCCCACACACCCCACACACCCCACACACCCCACACACCCCACACCCCACACCCCACACACCCCACACCCCACACACCCCACACACCCCACACACCCCACACACCCCACACCCCACACCCCACACACCCCACACACCCCACACACCCCACACTCCACACACCCCACACACCCCACACACCCCACACCCCACACACCCCACACCCCACACACCCCACACACCCCACACACCCCACACACCCCACACACCCACACACCCCACACCCCCACACCCCACACACCCCACACACCCCACACACCCCACACCCCACACATCCCACACACCCCACACACCCCACACACCCCACACACCCCACACACCACACACCCCACACACCACACACACCCCACACACCCCTGGAAATCTCTTTGTAGACCAGGCTGGCCTCAAATTCACAGAGCAGCCCTCTTTCTCAGGTCCTCCAGTCTGTCACATGCTCTTCAGATTGCTTCACTTGACCCTCAAATATCTGCTGAGTGACTGTCATTATGCTCATTGAATGGATGAGGAAACTGAGGCTCAACGATGTAGATGGCCTTGCCATTACCACACAGCAGGAGAAACAGAGCAGGACCAGCTGCCTTCCTGTGCCTAGACGCCTTCAGGGGCCGGGGCTGGGGCAGGGGGTGAACACAGGGGTCCCGAAGGAGCTTCCATCCTGGACATCAGGAGGAGAAGGAGGTGTCCATCCCACAAAGCCCCAAAGCAGGCTGAGAGCAGGCAGTCTAGGCTCACCCTTGTCCACTGTCATGCCCACCCACTAGGCACCATTGATGAAGACCCTGAGCATCCAGGCCAGAGAGGGTGACAGGAGAGCCTGGGGACAGTAATCCAGTTTGTCTCTGTCCAGGGGCCATGACCAGAATCAAAGTCTAGGATTCTCCCTAAGTAAATAGGTTTAGGTCTTCAGAGACCTGGTCTCATTTTCAGAGTGGGACACAGGATTTGAGCTCCAAAATACTATTTTAAAATGTTTAAAAAATATTTTTTGATTTTTTTTCCTTCCTTTCTTCCTTTCTTGTTTGCTTTTTGTTTTGTTTTGTTTCATTTTTTTGAGACAGGGATTCTCTGTGTGGCCCTGGCTGTCCTGGAACTCACTCTGTAGACCAGGCTGGCTCCAAACTCACCCCTGCCTCTGCCTCCCAAGTGCTGGGATTAAAGGCGTGCACCACCACCCAGCTGTTTCTAAAATTTTTATTGGTTTATAGGGGCACACACATGCCATCCCACATGTGTGGAGGTCAGAGAACAACCTTCAGGATTTGATTCTCGCCTTCCAATGTGTGGGTCCCAGGAATAAAAGTCACATCATAAAACTTGGCAGTAAACACTTTGACCCACTGAGTCCTCTTGCCAGCCTCCATAATACCCCAGAGACTCAACAACCAGAGCAGCAATGAAGCTCCCCCATCTCTCGGAGGCCCCGAGGAGTCCCCGGATGCCAGCACCGTGCTAGAAGAAGCGTGCTTTGGGGTTGGGTGGCATGGCAGTGGCCATGATCCTGACTCTGCTTCTTAGTGCAGTGCCAAGCAGACCAGAAGGAATGAATTCTTCAGCTGGGAGGTGTTTGAAAGATTCCTCCTTCGCAGAGTTGTCACAGGGCAGAAGGAAAGAACATATGTAGTAGACTTAGTGTACCAAATCTGACACGGTAGGAGCTTTATGCTTTGGCTCCTGGCTAACAGGCTGACACTGGCTGGTCACAAGCCTGTCACTGTCAGACATTCACCCAGCCTGCCAGAGGTGGCACTCAGGCATTCTTCATGGAGGCACTGAAACCTACCCCTCACTCCCTGAAGCTCCAAAGGGAGGGGCTGGATGCGATCACCTACCAGCCCAGCATCCAGGGGCTCAGGGGCCTCAGTTGCCCCTCTATCACCTGCTCCTGCCCTACTACAAATCTCACAGGCTGCAGTTTCACTGGAACTACGCTTGTGCCTGCAGAATTCTGGAATCTTCCAGCCCCACCCTCTCCTTTACTTTGTGCCCTCAGTCCAGCCAAGCGGAAGAGACCTTACCACTAGATTATCTCAGAGTATTTCATGGCGCACATGGACACCTGCTATGCTTTGTTTGTTTGCTCACTTTTGAGACAGGGTTTCCTGTAGCCCAGGTTCACTTAGAACATCTATTCGCTTGTTTTTGTTTTGAGACAAGATCTCTTAGTCCTGGCTGTCTTGGAACTCTTTCTATACACCAGCCAGGTCTCAAACTCACAGAGAGCCACCATGCCTGACTCTCCTGGAACTCTTTAAATAGCTAAGGCTGGGGTTAAGACCACAGACATTAGCCTGGTGGTGGTGGCGGCGCACGCCTTTAGTCCCAGCACTAGGGAGTCAGAGGCAGGCAGATCTCCGTGAATTTGACGCCAGTGTGGTCTACAAAGTTCCAGGACAGGCTCCAACGCTACACAAAGAAACCCTGTCTCGAAAACCTAAAAAAAAAAAAAATCACAGACATTAGCCACCACACCGGCAAAACAGTGTTCAAAACAAAATTATTCACAAGGGGCAGGAGGTTGAAACACTCCAGCGTCTGTCAACAAATAAAGAGAAAAACATAAAACTTATCCACATGGTATAACGTTATTCAGCCATGCAAAGGTACTGAGTGTTAGTTAGCACCTGCTACCACAAGGAGGAGCCTTGAAAAACACAGCCAGTGACAGCAGGAAGATGTAACAGGACTCGCATTGTGTGATTCTGCTATGAAATGTTTACAATAAACGATTCATGGAGTCAGGAAGTGGATTAGACATTCCTGGGGCCTCGGGAGGAAGGGAGAGTGGGAAGACATTCCTTAGTGGATTCAGTTCCTGCTTGGAAATAGAATGTGGGGATGGCTATAGCTGTAAACAGTGCCCCTGAGCTGTGCACTTCAAATGGTTAAAATGGAAGCTGGCTATGGAGGCTTGTATCTGATACCACCACGCCGGAGGCCAAGACAGGGAGACAGCTGTCATGGTTAATCATGGTTTCAGTGATGAAATAGGTCACTGGGCACACCGGTGTGAGACCTTCTCGATCCGTTATTTAAAGTAGGGAGACGAATCCTAAGCATGGCTGCCCCTTTCAGGGCCAGTCCTGATAGATAATGTCAGAGGGAAATGGCTTTGCTTCAGTGCTTTGGCGTCTCGATGGTGAGTCTTCTGTTCTGTAGCTGCAGTCACTGCTGTGCTTCTTGGCTGACATCAGCTTCTTCAGGCTTCTAGGGTGGACTGAAGGAAGACTAGGAATCCTTCAGGCTTGGTGCACCAGTCCAGACTCTTGGGTCACACAGCATCATGGAGCAACCATGGACTGCTCAGGCTCTCCAGCACGTAGATGTTGGACTATATAACGTGTTGTGTCTACAGGCATGGGCTCCATCTCCCTGAATATACCCAATCTCACCTAATCTGTTTCGTACACCAATATAATAAATTCCATTTAAATATATATTCATTCCATTGGTTCTGATCATCTAGAGGACCCTGCGTAATACAAGTACCATGAGTTCAAGGCCAGCCTGGGCTACAAAGCAAATTCCAGTCTAGCCTGTGCTTCAGAGTGAGAATTTTTTTTAATGATTTAAAGGTATATTTACTACCATTTTAAAACAATTAATGATGGAGGTCAGAGAGATGGCTCAGCAGTTTAGAGCACTGGCTGCTCTTCCAGAGGTCCTGAATTCTATTCCCAGTACCCACAGGGTGGCTCACAACCATCTATAGTGGGATCTGATGCCCTCTTCTGGCATAAAGGCATACATGCAGACACAGCACTCATACATAATATAAATAAATACATCTTTTAAAAGATTAATGATGGCCAGGTGTTGGTGGCGCATGCCTTTAATCCCAGCACTCGAGAGGTAGAGACAGGTTTATCTTTGTGAGTTTGAGTCTACAGTGCTAGTTCCAGGACTGGCTCCAAAGCAATACAGAGAAGCCCTGTCTCAAAAAACAAAACAAAAACAAAAACAAAAAAAACAAAACAAAAAAAAAAGGAAAGAAAGAAAGAAAAGAAACCAAAAAACAAACAAAAAAAGATTAATGATGTAATATTTGTAAAGAACATTTGTACATTAATTGGGCAAGCTATACAGCATATGAATACTATATCACTGAAACATTTCTGCAAAGCCGGAGTTGGGGCTGTAGTTCGCAGTACCAGCTTCTGCTTGCAGGCCCCAACCTCTGGACCTTTCTCTTACGGTGTTAGAGATTAGCTCTGGGGCTTGGACGTGCTGGGCAAGCATCCGAGGCCTCAACTTCTGAAGTCAAGTCCACAGTCCTGCCACAGAGCTCAGCCACACTACCTCTTCAGGCCAATGCTGCCCCTGCATGGAGGAATCAGGAAATGACAAAGTGTTTGTTGCCTCCTGGTGGCCACTAAGAGAATAACCTAGAAGGAAAACCCACAAAACAAAAACAAAATAAAAAATAAATCAAGGCATGCATGGAATTAAAAAAAAAAAAACAAACAGACAGACAAAAAGAAAAGGAAATATGGGGGTTGGAGAGATGGCTCAGCATTTAAGTGAACTTGCTGTTTTTGCAGAAGACTGGGTTTAATCTTCAGTATCCACATCAGGGGACTCAGAACCATAATTGCATCTTAGGTGATTTGATGCCCTCTTCTGGCCCCCATGGGCACCTGCACATACATGCAAATGTACATAAAAAGACATTAAAACAAATCATTTTTACAAAGGGAAAAATGCCTCCCACAGTTTGTCTTGTTCTATTGCTGTGAAGGGACACCATGACTCTTATAAAAGAAAAGCATTTAATTGGGGGCTTGCTTACAGTTTGAGAGGGTGAGTCCACAGTTATCATGGCAGGAAGCAGACAGGCATGGTGCTGGAGCAGTAACTGAAACCCTTACATTCTGGTCTGCAGGCCTGGCCTAGGCATTTGAAACCTCAAAGTCTACTTGTGCCCTGTGACACAGCTCCTCTGACAAAACCACACCTCCTAATTCTTCCCAAACAGTTTCGCTAACTTGGGACCAAACATTCAAATGTGTGAGCCTATGGGGGCCCGTTCCTCACTCAAACCATCACACTCAGCATAAAAGGAAATACAAGGAGGCACACACCATCTCATACTTCCTTCCAGGAACATTACAGCCACACAGGGAAAAGCAAGCACACATTATGTATGCTGCATTCGGGTTCTTTTCCTTTTTACTCTGATGTGGTGATGCATGACTGTAATCCCAGAACTCAGGAGGTACAGACAGCTCAATCTTAGGTCCGTAGGAGCCTGGATCAGCCTGAGCTGCCTGAGACCCAAACAATTCACAAATGCATAAGAACAGGGGCTGGATTGATGATTCAGAGCTTAAGAGCACTGACTGCTCTTCAGGAAGACCAGGGTTCAATTCCCAGCACCCACACGGCAGATCACAACTGTCTAACTCCAGTTCCAGGGGACCGACACCCATGGCCAAACACCTATGTACATAATATTAAAAAAATAAACAAATACATAAGGACAATATATCCTGCTGGAGAGATGGACCAGTAGTTAAGACCACTGTCTACTCTTCCGGAGGACCCACATGGCAGCTCATGTCTGCAACTCTAGTTCCAGGAGATCAGACACCTCACACAGATATACATACAGGGAAAATACCCATGTGGCAAAGGCCGACACTGGACCAATGAATGTAGATCGACCAGAGACAAGCAAGGAAACCCTTTACCATCGGGAAACTCCTTGGGGGGCCTCTCGAAGGCCCCCATGCCAAAGGTGGTCCAGACATTCCCAGTCACAATGGAAGACAATCTCCCACAGGACGATTAGAAAATCCAGTGCCTATTGTAAAAACTCATACCGCTCTGGATGACATACTAATGGTGGAATTTGAATCAAACATGAGAAAAGGAAACAAAAAGCATATATTTTGGCAAACCTCTATAAATAGTCATAGGCCTAGATTGATAGTTAAAATGAATAACAGACTGAAGGTTTACTGGACACGGGAGCTGATGTAACTATCATAACTGATAAATCCTGGCCTCCTAGATGGCCCCTGCAAGAGGTAAATGTTCAATTCTTAGGGATTGGAACCTTGTCTCAGGTAAAACAGAATTTAGGGATAATATTCATCTTCATAGGGTTGGTTTTAGTTACTTGGGGTTGGGTATGGAAGGTGATATTTAGACTCGGTTATCTCTTTTAGACAGGAATAGGGTATGGTTGGGAAAGGTATGGTTCAGAATGATATAGGTAGATTGGCCTACCTTCTTGTGAATTGTTTAGTAAGAATGAGATATTAGTATTTCAGCTTACATTGTTATATATTCTTATCCGTGGTAACCTATGTACTGGAAGAATTGTATATTATATTTTGTCATATTGTGTGAAATCTTTCCATTTATGTTTTATGCACATTATTCTCACTATATTCTATGTATGTATACTTTGTTTGCGTTCAAGACATTTTGTATATTGATACAATTTGGGATATTTATCTTGCTGCCCTCTTGTCTAGACATTTCTACTCTACCTCTACTTTAGGAATTTACATGTGCATAATTATATTGTTTAGGTATATATCCTTGCTTTACTCAAGGAAGTTTTAATCAGGTTTTTAGCTAAGTTCCTGAGTATTACAGATTACCCTCACCCGTGTTTCCTTTGCCTATGAGATTAGTCAGACATAGATGCTTAATCTCGAATCACTTCATAGACCTACAGAACACGGCATTTAAATGTTTTAATATTAGTACTCCGTTGACATGAGACACTGTTGCTCCTGACAGCACCATGCACTTTCCCGAAAGTATGTTGGACACTGTTGTTGCTCCTTCTGGAGTTCACCCTCACTTCGGCCATGATCTCTTGGGCAAGGAACTTCTCCTACCTTGACCACTGATCTGGACATGCGATCCTATGTGCTTGCAGGAGACAAACAGAAGACTGCTAAACCTTGCCAAGTCAGGGTAAGACAGCCTTTCTTCCTCCCTGCTTTTGTTGTGATCTGTCAGATACTCTTGGCCTTAGCCAAAACTGGCTGTACCAACATTGCTCTGAGACCTTGGGTGACTGTCCAGGTAGCTTGTTGTTTCTGTCTTCGAGGCATCTTTTGGAAATTGCCCATCCGCACTTCCTGTCTACCTTAGTATTGCTATTTTCCTTCTCAGGTCTTGAGGAGGTTGTAGATTAAACTATCACAACTATTATTCTCTCTTCCTAGTTAGATAGATTAGATACTAGGCTTAAGCTTTCTAGCTTAGAATAACTCTATTGTAAACTCCGTTATGTCTTCATACTAGGACTAGATATGTAGGTCGTTTTGTTCTCAATTTTCCTTTTCTTAGAACACACTTGTTATTCACTGTTTTGTATGTAGTTTTGTATCAAACCCAAATCTTTTATTTAGACTAAAAGGGGAATTGTAGCGAGATATTCACCTTGTCTGCACCTGTGGCTTAGGCCATGCCCATTGGGGCAGAGACAGGGCCAGATGGGAGCTGGGAGAAAAGGCTGGGAAAGGGTTGGGCCACCCCTTTTGGTGGTGGACTCTGGAAGGCTTAGGATCTGGTGGAACCGGCCGCATTCATCTGCCTATGTTGTGAGTTATTTCTCCCTTAATAAACATCTATTCGACCTAATTGTTTATCCTGATCCTTATTGAATCGCAATATACCCATGCACATAAAAAAAAAATAAATTAGAAAAAAAAGAACAATATATCCTGGAAAGTCTTCCACATCTGCCCTGGGTCATTTTGTTTTGTTTTGTTTTGTTTTGTTTTTTTATGGTATGTGTATGAGTATTGTGCCTGTTTGTTTATGTGTGCTTGTGTGTGCTTGTGGAAGTCAGAAGAGCCAGAATTAGATTGTTTTTCTTCCTTTCTTTCATTTTAGGTGTGTGTGTGTGTGTGTGTGTGTGTGTGTGTGTGTGCTTATGCGTGTGCTCATGCTTGCGTCACACCATAACCGTGGAGGCCAGAAGACTACTTTCAGGAGTCTGTTCTCTTTTTTCCATTGTGTGGTTCCTAGAGATCAAACTCAGGCCCCTGGACTTGGCAGCAAGCACCTTCACCTGCTGTGTCAGCTTGCTAGCCCACTTATGTTGTTTTTAATCCCCCAATCCCCAGCTTTTGTAAGCGAAGCTTCCTGGTGATCCTTGAACTCAGCACTTTGGACAATGATTTCTGGCAAGACCATCCACCAATACTAGAGATCAAACCTAGGGCCTCACGCTTGCTAGGTAAGGGCCCTACCACTAAGTTATGCCCCCAGCATTTTTCCATGTTTTTATTCAGAGACAAGATTTAAATAAGTCACCAAGTGGGCCTTGAGCCCACTCTAGTCCATGGAGGATGTCATGAGTAGGTAGAGTGACAGACCTGTGCCATCAGGCCTGGCTACTCACATTTTCTGAAGTATGTGTTACTCTCCCCATCCTACAAATGAAGAAACTGATACTCAGATCCAGGCATGACTCATGCTAGACCACCAGCACTTCTGTATAAATTAGAAAGAGACATGACCCACACTAGGGGAGTCTTTGCCATATCAAAATGGGCTGAATTTCTGGGCTTTGTTGATCTGAAGAGTGTACAGTTTGCTCCACCCCTCACCAAGGCTGTATATGGTTCCTAGGCCTAAGAGGATTATAGGTTCAGATCTAAGAGATTGAGGAGAAAGTCATGGGTGCGAACCAGATTTGGACCAGTTGTTTGCTTTCATTCCTTGCAGCCTCTGCAAGGAGCAGGACCTAGCAGTGCTATAGGAAGTAAACAGACAGGGTTCCCACATAACCCAGATTCCAGCCCTGCAGTGATTGGCAGCTTCAAGTGCTCCAGGGATGGAGGGAAGGAATATAGCAATTCTGGAGTGGCCATTTATAATGTATTCATTAGTATGATAGGGTGTGGGTGTTCCAGCGTTACACATGGAGATCAGAGGACAACTCAAAGAAGTTGGTGTTCTCCTTGCACCAAGTGGGACCTGGGCATGGCACTCAGGCTGTCAGACTTGGCATCAAGTGCCCTCACAGCTACACCACCAACCCAAAACACTTCTGACCAACTGTTCACAATGGTTGATTGATATTTCTTTTGTGGGAAATACAATGAAATCTTTGCTGGGTAACAAGCATGCTGCACAAAAGATGCACAAAAGAATTAGTAGCATGGCAGGGAGGTAGCGAAAAAAGATCTTGTTCTGATTATAATAGACTTCTCCTGATTATAGTAAACTAGGCTGCACCAGCCTATAACCCCATAATTCCAGAGACTAAAGTAGAATGACCACAGTTGGAGAATTGGAGACTAGCTACATAGCCCTTATCTCAAAAACAAAACAACAACAAAAAACCAAAGAAACAGCAACAAAATCTCACACACATTTGTAGATTAGGCTGGGTTTGGGCTTGGGTTCCATTTTCTTGTCTTGTTTGTTGATTTGAGATAAAACTTTATTCTGTAGCTCAAGCTGTCCTAGAAATCACTATGTAGCTCAGACTACCCTCAAACCCACAGTGATCCTGTCTCAGCCTCCGAGGGCTGAGACCACCATGTCCAACTCCAAAGTTCATATTTATAGGAATTTGTTTCTCGTTCAAAATCGGTATATGTTTGCACTCACAATTATTTTTTGTTTAAAATTTTATTTTTAAAAATTTGCTATTATTATTACTATTGAGAAAAGATTTATCTGTGTAGCCCTGGTTGCCCTGGAACTCTCTCTGTAGACCGGCTTGGAACTCACAGAGATCTTCCTGTCTCTGCCTCCTGAATGCTGGGATTAAAAGCTGGGGTCACTACTACCTGGCCTATTTTTAACATGGGTGTGTGTGTGTAAGACTACAGTGAGTGTGGGTGACAGATTCCCCCAGAGCTGCAGCTACAGGTGAGTGTGGGCCACCTCATAGGGACATATGTGCTGAAAGTCAGATTGAGGTCCTTTAGGAGAGCAGAAGGCACTCTTAACTGACGAGCCATCTCTCTAGCCCTATTTTCTTTCTTTTATTGTTTATTTAGAGACATGATTCATTGTGTAGCCCTGACTGACCTGGAACTCAGAGATCCACCTGCCTCTGCTCCCAGAATGAGTTTGGAGGCTTCTTTGTGGGAATGGGGGGGTGGGGACGACAAGAGAGGGACTCTCAGTGGCGTCCTGGCTGACCTGGAACTCTATTATGTAAACCAGATGGCCTCAATTGCTTTTTTCTTTCCTTTTTCTCTTTTTGAGACAGGCTTTCTCTGTGTAGCCTTGGCTGTCCTGGAAATCGCTCTGTAGACCAGGCTGGCCTCTGCCTCCTGAGTGCTAGGATTAAAGGTGTGTGTGCTGGGATTAAAGGTGTGTGCCACCACTGTCCAGCTCTCAATTTTTTTTTTCACAATGTCCCTAAATTGTTTATAAACTTCAAGCTCTGAAAAACACTTGAGCTTCATCTTGTCTCATAAACAAATGGTTCACCCTGGATATCTGGTTTGTTTTTTTTTTTTAAGACCCCAAAGCTCTGCATACTTAGATGAGGCCAAAGATTTCTGCCATTTCTAAAATTCTCTACATCTGGGACAATTGTTCCATCCCCCTAACCCCCAACAGCTGTGACTGTGACAGAGAAACAAGGAAGTCCTCGTGTGTAAATGTGGCAAGCGAGGGAAGTGAGGGCAGGGGCTCTGCACTCGCCTCGTGCTTAGGGCAGGGAAGAGCGAGGGGTGGGTCAAACTGTCTGCAGCTGTCTTTCACTGGAATAATTAAATGCCAGACTGGGGATGTAGCTCAGTAAAGAGAGGACTTGTCTAGTCTAGCATGCACAAAGTCCTAAGGATGTAGCCAGTGCCACTTAAAGCCTGGTGTGGAGCCAGCAGGATGGCCCTGTGAATAAAGACTCTAGTCACCTGAGTCTGGGATCCATCAGAGGATCCACTCCTGAAAGTTGTTCTCTGCCCTCCACACGTGTACCGTGCTGTATACACACACATGTAAATAAACATGCAATGATTTTATTTAAAAGATTTGTTTTGTTTGAGACAGCATCTCTTTATGTAGCTTTGGTTATCCTGGAACTCACTCTGTAGACCAGGATGGCCTCTGACTCACAGAAATCTGACTACCTCTGTGGGGATTAAAGGCATGTTACTATAATGCTTTTAGTGTGTGTGTGTGTGTGTGTGTGTGTGTGTGTGTGTGTGTGTGTGCGCGCGCGCGCGCACGCGCGCGCATGCCCAAGCATCTGTGTGTGGAAATGTATATGTGAGTGCAGAAGGCCAGAGGTGTCAGAACCTCCTGGGACTGATGTAACTGGAACCAACCAATGTGAGTGCCAGGAACTGCACTTGGGCCCCAGCAAGAGCAATACTGCTCTTAACTGATGAGCAATCTCTCAAGATGCAAAATGTAATAAGAGAAGAAGAAGCCTAGTGGGCTGGAGAGATGGCTCAGTGGTTAAGAGCATTGGCTGTTTTTCTAGAGGACCTGGGTTCAATTCCCAGCACCCACATGGCAGCTCACACCATCTGTAACTCCAGTTCCGGGGGGGGGGGGTCTGGCATCTTCACACAGATATATATGCAAGCAAAACACCAATGCATATAAAAATAAAAGTAAATAAATTATATATATATATATATATATATATATATATATATATATATATATAATAAAGAAGAGGCCTGGAGAGATGTTTCCTGGTTAAGAACACTGGCTGCTCTTCCAGAAGACTCAGGTTCAATTCCCAGCATCCACGTGGTGGCTCACAACTGTCTGTATCTCTAGTTCCAGAAGATGTGATGCCCTCCCTGCCACCAAAGCTCCCTGGGGAGAGCTGGGTAGGGGTGTTCATTTGTTCAGTGCATATTTATGAACACAGCAGGGGAGGAGAAGCTTCCTCAGCCTTCCTGGAGTTCCTGGCTAGGTCTGAAATAAAACTGACAAAGACAGATCAACAGGGCGGAAGCAGAATGAATTTATTTCACCAGCTTTCTATGACATCGCACTTTAGAAGGAAGGCCAAAGACCCTGAGTGAGCTTTCCATTTTCATGTTCCAGTTTGATAATGCAGAGACAGCCTCGCAGAATGCAACTGGACAAGAGTGAGGTGTGGGGAGGGAATCGATGGGAAGGCCCAGCTGCCCTTCTTCCTCCAGGCTGTGAGGCAGACCTCCTGAAGGTCTTGTAGCTAGACACAGGTAAATGAAAGCATCTCCTTCTGGCTGGTTCCTTCCCCCAAGGTTAGGGGGTTTGTGGAGAGCCAGGTTCGTAA
Source organism: Cricetiscus sungorus (assembly GCA_030556225.1). Lineage (NCBI taxonomy): Eukaryota > Metazoa > Chordata > Mammalia > Rodentia > Cricetidae > Cricetiscus > Cricetiscus sungorus. Next base: position 23,312,384 of record JANBXA010000031.1, on the reverse strand, counting down.
ACAGACTTTGGCAAGAGAGTGCTGTCTCTAGGACTCACCTTGGGTGCGAAGGTTTCTAGGCCTTCTGGAGGGAAATGGAGAAGGAAAGGAGAAAGGCCAACAGAAGGAGAGTAGGACCTCCTTCCGGTTTCCTTCAGCTCCACATGTTAGGAAGTCAAGCATGGCAAACGTGGCGCCAGCAGGCCTTGCTCTCCCCACTCCCCTCTCCCTTACTAAACCCTTAGATTACATTCCTAAAGCTGACACCAAGGTCTGTTCTCTTACTTGGTCACTTCCTTATGCCTAACTCATTCCTGAGGCTGACAACCAAGGTCCAACTATCAGGACACCAGGCCCAACTAGAACTCACCATTTAGCTACACTAACCTGTCTAATCAGGACTTCCCAACTCATGCTAACAGACTCTTCTGCTTCTCCTTAAAACCACTTATGGAGACACTTGCTATTGTCTTTGATTCAGAGGCAGCCCTCCCGCTTGTCCCTTCCCAGGAAAATAAAATCTCCTCTGTGCTGAGAATTTGGTATCTAGGTATGTTCTGAGACTCCTTCAATGTGGCCAAGTGCCACGATCTGAGACACCATGCCCTGAGCCCCAGCACCTTCTGGACATCAGCAATTGCTGTAGGTCTTGGGAGATTGTGATAATTAGTACGGTGAACACAGATCTAAATCACCTGGGTGAGGAGCTGTTGGGCTGTGGGGAGGATTATCTTGATGATTTTATTGAGGTGTGGAGACCTGTCCACTGAAGGTGGCACCATCTCCTCCTGGGATCCTGTAAGAAGAGAGGGGGAGCTGAGTGGCAGCATGTCTTCATCCTTCTCTGCTTCCCAGGTGTGGATGTGATAGAACCATGGTAGCCTGTTCATCACTGTCTCTGTTTCCCAGGTACAGATGAGATGGGAACAGCGGCTTCAGATACCACCAATGTGACCTCTCCACCAAGATGGACAGTATGTACCCTTGAACTTACAGCTGGAACAAAGCCTGCCTCCTTTAAGTCAGAGTATATTATCACAGCATAGGAAAAGTAACTCAGACAGGGATTCAGATGCAGCTACTCAGGGATGAAGTTTCCTAGACAGCTCTGGATGGGGGCAGACACAAACCATAAGCATGCAAACAAATACACACCTGGGGAGCTGAGGGGTAGAGCTCAGTTGGGGAAGTGTCTGCCTTACATGTGTATGAAATGTTAGGTTCAATCCCCAGCACCATATAAATTACCAGCCTGAGCTATAAAGACTTTGTCTGGGGGCTGGACAGAGGCTCAGTGGTTAAGAGCATTGGCTGCTCTTCTAGGGGACCTGGGTTCAATTCCCAGCTCCCACATGGCAGCTCACAACTGTCTGTAAATCCAGTTCCAGGGTGACACGCTCACACTGACATAGATGCAGGCAAAACACCAATGCACTAAAATAAATAAATCTTAAAAAAGAAAAAAAAAAAGTGGTGCATGCTTTTAATCCCAGCACTAGAGAGGCAGAGGCAGGCGGATCTCTGTGAGTTCAAGACCAGCCTAGTCTCAGAGTGAGTTCCAGGACAGGCTCCAAATCTACAGAGAAACCCTGTCTCGAAAACAAACAAACAAACAAAAAAAGACTGTTCTGAAGAGAAATGGAGACTGGGGTGACTAGAGTTGTTGCTCAATTGGTGGAGTATTTGCTTAGCTGGCAAAAGCTCTAATCCCTTGCAGGTGTAGTGGTTCACTTTGAGGTGGGGTAAGGGAAGTTCAAGGCCAGCCTAGGCTACATGAGACCCTGCCTCAGGTCGCCCCCCAAAAAATGCTTGTGGGTATGGATCTGACTCTAAATCAGTTTGGAAAACGCAGTTTGTGTTTTATTTTATTAGCAATCTTAATAATACAGGAAACAAAGAGGACTATGACCATCTCGTGCGGGCTATTGTTGAGGGACTGTAAACACACATATCCCTCCTGTCTCTTATGGGTTGCAGCAGTGATCGTTGGCTTCAGGAGAAAAACCGACTGAAATAAGGTCACTGTGGTTCTGCAAGCTGAATATAGATCCCTCGTGGAACTGGATTCGCTGGTCCCTTTGGTCTCACAAGCTCTTTAACTCTTCCTGGCGCAGGCTCGCTGGAGAGCTTACCATAGCCACTTCCCAGGCAGCCCGCCAGGGACGACACAGAGCAACTGACTGGACACTCCTGAGACCTATCCAAGGCGACCCGCCGAATGGAAGAATTGTTGCCACCTGAACCACCCAAAACAAGAGCCTGACTTCGTCACTACCACAGTTTGGGGAAAGAGACCTTCTCATTTTGTTACCACCCTTAGGGCTTCCCTTGCTTGTGTTGTGTGCTTTGAGAAAAAAAAATATTCCACATTAGCCTTGAACTGACAAATGCTGGCCAGTTACTGACGTGTGAAGACACGCCCAGCTCCTCATCACCTTGTGGGCTATGTACCTAGCCTTTCTTCCTCACCACTGCTGGTCACAGAATAAGCCAAATGCAATGAATGAGCTCTTGACGGGTTTGCAAGCTGATTGCTGAAGGAAGTACCCGGTGCAAGCTGGCCCGTGGGTAACCACAGGCAAACTCATTGCCTGGGTTTGAGAAATGGATTCATGGGGGAAAATACTTGCTGGGCGTAGTGACGCACTCCTTTAATCTCAGCACTTGGGAAGCGGAGGCAGAGGGATCTCATGAGTTCCGTGCCGCCGTGGTCTACAGAGCGAAATCGTGTCTCAAAGGAAAAAGTGAAATCGTGTCTCAAAGGAAAAAGAATGATTAGACTCATTTCTGGAGCATTAAGTGCTAAGCAAACGTTGGCTTAACCTCGTCATTTTCGAGGCGGCCACTGTGTCCAGTCGCCCTTTTAAGGGACAGTGCCACTTTCCCACTTAAGCGGAAGTATCCCCGAGGGCTCCGGAAGTGACTTCAGAGCCCCTGAGAAACATGGCCCCGGAGCGTTGTTCCGGAAGCGGTCACGGGTATCTGCGTGACGCTAACCGAGTTAGAGCGTCCCGTGGTGTTTCTATGGTGCCGCCCGCAACTCCCAGGCTCTCCACTTCCCTTCCCGCCTGAACGCCCGGAGCTGCGAGGCCGCCGGCGAGTCCCACCGGCGAAATAGCCATCCGCCAGGGGGAGGGGTTGGCAAGGAGGTGACGCTCTGGGCGATCCCGCCTGCGTCTCGATGGTGCCCAGCGCTACAGCGCACCGTTCCCGACAACTCCGAGCGGACGCGGCCCCTTTAACCGGCTGAGGGCGGGGCCGAGGAGTTCCCGCGAGAGCGGCGGGGGGCGGGGGCGGTGCCGAGGCGGGGGCCCGTGGCGGATGGAGCCCGCGATGGAGCCGGAGACTCTGGAGGCGCGAATCAGTGAGTGTCCGGGAGGGGCGCGGGCCGGACCGGAACCGGAACCGGGGGCGCGAGGTTGGCCCCTTTCCCGGCGGGGGCGGGGTCCGCGCGCCCCCTCCTCACGCCCCGCCCCCGACCCGGAGGGGCGGCGCCCTAGTCCGCCGCTCGGACCCCGGCAGCTGCGCAGCCTGGCTCTGAGCGGGCGCCGCCCACCCACCCCAAACCCTGGAGGCCTGGCTGATACACTGAAGAGCAGCCCCTCGAGTCTCCCTTTTGAGGAGCCCCACTAGCTCAGGGCCTGGGGGTTTTCTCCCTGTACCCGCAGCTCTTCTCAGATCTGCTCTTTCTCCGGGTTTAGGAAGGGGTGGACTCCTGGATCCATCTGATCCAGCTCAGGCAATGCTGGGAGAAACTCCCAATGCTTAAGCTTGGAAAGGTCCTGTCTCAGACTCCCTAAAGAAATCCAAATTCTCAGTCACTACACCCAGCCCAGGTTCACTGTACATCCCAGATTGCTTTCCTAGCCCTTCCTGAGCTTCCTCCCAAGGCCTCTGCCCTTGTTTCCTGTCTCCTCAGAAACAGCTTCCTACAACTCTGTCTTCCAAGCCCCCAGCCCCTCCCTCTGCTCTCCCTGTCCCACCCTGCCAAAGATCCCTGGCTTTGCCAACCCCATTTCTAGACTATGCCCCTGGGAGCTGCAGGCTGTCTCTTCTAGTCCATCTCAGAGCCATCTTGAATGGGGCTATCCTCAGCTGAACCTCATGGCCTCAGGTACACCAAGGATGTGTGCAGGTGATGTGGGAAGTCGTGGCCAGCACCTTTGAAGCAGTCTTGAACAGAGTTGAGCCAGGAGATTGATTCCAAACTAGAGTCAGCCTGGCAGTGGTGGAGGGGATGTTAGTGAAGGAAGACACTCACTGGCCGTAGACTTGAGATGCCACAACTGCACCGGTCTCAAGAGGTCAGAGGGTAGCTTCTAGGAAGGACCATAGATATTTTCACCATCAGAAGTCACACCCAGTTGTGAAACACCTCTCTCCCTCCTCAAAGTACACTCCCCTGACACCTACCAGAGGAGATGCCTCCCTCCCCCCCCCAGCCTGGGGGGGAGCTGTCTCCAACTCTAAAATCCACAGTTTGCTGGGCAGTCAGAGTTTCCTCTTCCCTGGCTCCTGACTCCAGATTGAGTGGCCCCACCCTCACTGGCGATCACATGCCTTTGTCACTTGGAAGGACTTCCTGTTTTAGCCCTTTCCCCAGCTGTCATTGAGAGGCTAGTACCCCAGACATTCTCTCTGGCTCCGGGCTGGAGTCTCCAGTGTTGAGTCCTTGGCCATTGGGAGACAGTAACTGTGCAGCCTTCTCCAAGAAAGCAAGGGATGTTCTGGTGACACTGGAGGCTCACTGGTGACTTCTGGTCATCACAAGGCTCATGGGATAGATTTGTACCAAGATAATGCCACTTCGGCCCTCTGCCCAGCCATATTGCCTCTGAGTACCTAGGAGAGAACAGTCTACCCCATTACTCTCCATCCTTTCTGCCTACTCTGCCCTTTATAACCCTTCTGTGATCACTAGGTCAGTGAGCTTCAGGACAGCAGGACTTTTGGCCACCACTATATTTTAAAATAAATAAATAAATATGGATCAAGTGAATGGCTGCCAGGTGCTAACGTATCTAGGCCCCTAGGCATAGCATAGGTCCCCAGCTGGGTAGGTACCACATACTGGGCTGTAGCTTCCTCCTACCTGGGCAGTCAGAGGTCCCTCTTCCCTGGCTCCTGACTCCCCACCTATTGGGCTGTGACACGCTGTACCCCCAGCATGGGCAGAAGTGTCTGTGAATCAGGAAGACACTGCAGCCTCACTATGCACAAGATGTTTCTCATCCAACCCTTGTTTTATTTAGCTCTACAAGTAGGGAAATGGGGTTGTATTACATACTAGATCTTCACTTAGCCAGTATTGAGGCTCAAGAAGGGGCTTGCCTGGTATTACTGACCTCGCTCCTCTTTGCTATTTATCGCTCATCCCTACATTCCAACTTCTGCAGCCTTACCCTACCTGCCACTGATCCCACATGAGGGGAGATAGGTATGTTTACAGTGATGCGTGTACAGTAGCATCCTATAATAGTCCACTTGGGCCCATGGTAAAGAATAGTCAGTGACATAGCCACTACCACCCTGGTCAGAAGCCAAGGCAGAGAGGACCATCAGAAGAGGGGTTCCTGAGCCGCCATTCCCCAGGGACAAGGTCTTTCCAGGCCCATGTCCTCAGCTTGGCAGATGAGCCCTCAGCCTGGTTAACGCCTTTCAGACTTAGCTGGAATGTTACCTCCTCTGGGCAGCTGCTCTGACCCCAGGCTGACCAGAGTTTCGTGCTCTGGGCTCCTATGGTTTCTTGGCCAGTCACTTTTTCTTGGGAGCCTGGCTTTTCTTGGCCCCACTGCCCAGCCCTACAGTTCTTCAAAGTCTGGGACCTTGACCTTTTTCTTATCCCTAAACCTTCTGAGTACAGATTCCAGGAGAGTAGGGATACTGTTCTTGAAAACAGAACAGAGGCAGTAAAGTGAGCATGGTGGGATACAGTCATGGAAGGTGGTCCCTGAGTACAGCTCTGAAGATGGAGGCCTTGGGTGGAAAGACCAGGCGAGCAGCAGCCATTGGCTCCGCTGGAATGTCGGTGCTCAGGCTTGGGGCTGTCTATCAAGAAGCAGAGGAAAGACTCCCATGTGCTCGATCCCTCCTGACCTTGCCAGTTGCTGGGAAGAGTGAGAAGAGGCAGAAATCCCCCTAGCCCATACTGACTCCCTCTGCTTCTGCAGACAGAGCCACAAATCCCCTGAACAAGGAGCTGAACTGGGCCAGCATCAACGGGTTCTGCGAGCAGCTCAACGAAGACTTTGAGGGGTAGGTGGCTCCAATGGGCGGATACACTCAACAAAACACACTGTGCTCCTGCCATGCACGCTCCAGAACCTGGTCTTGGGCAGGCTAGAGACCCAGTTTCTATTCTAAATGCAGTCACAGTTAACAAAGACAGTGGCCCTTTTTGCTGGAGGCTACATATACGCCAGCCACCTGAGGGAACCTTCCCGGGCCCATTTTCTAAAAGAAGAAACTGAAGCTCAGCCATTTGCTCTTGACTCTCACTGGCAGTCCTAAGCTTGGTCAAATCTAAACCTACCATGTGGCTGATGGTTTATTGGGGGCCTCCCAGAGGGCAGACTACATCCTCCCCAACATCACCTTCATGTAGAAAAGAACCAGAACTACCGAAATACACATGTGGGCCACCCCTAGAATTGACTCCCTGAGGGCTTGGATGAGACATTTCCCAGGCTTCTTGGTGCTGCTGGATCCCAGGGACCAGTCACAGTGTGCTTCTCCTCCACCCTCCTTCCCAGAGCACGTGTTCATCTCCAGCAGCCCTTGGGGGGTTCATGAGCTATGGGCAAATGAGTCCCACGTCTGAAGCCACTGACTGCTCTGAGCCTCACTCTCCTCAGCTCTAACATGCACTGGCAGGGCTGCGTATGTTGGGTTCCAGGGATCTTCCTGCCACTGAGGAAAGCAAGGAATGGAGGAGCTTGGGAGCCACCTTGCATGCATGGCTTAGCATCAGGCTGCGGTCACCTGTGCTTACACAGTTGCTTTTGGTGGTGATGAATTGGAACTCAGGGCTTCACTCACCATGCTGGGCAGGTTCTGTATCAATAAGCAACATTTCTGGGCCCGTGTCATAGTTCTTAAAGCCAAGGGGGCTAAGCTTACACCTCTTGAAGGTCCCTGCCTACACTGGGTGCCTGGCACTGCCTGGCACCATCCCAGGTCCTGTTTGATCTGGAGAGTCATGGGCTTGTGTATGTGCTTCACAGGGCCAGTAGAAGACTGAGGTGCTGCAAGTTAACCTGGTGACTTGTTCCTTTGAGTGAGTCAGGTACCTTGTTAGTCATTACTGTGTTCCTTCTATCCAGGCCTCCACTTGCCACCCGCTTGCTGGCCCACAAGATCCAGTCCCCGCAGGAGTGGGAAGCCATCCAGGCCTTGACGGTAAGAAAAGAACCTGAGGTTCCAGGGGCCCAAGGGAGTTGGGACCAGGTGAGCCAGGATGTAGGTCAGTGTCAGGCCTCAAGGTCCCCTGGCACAGCTGGGCTTCTCTGGAGGCAGGGATTGCTTCTCCACTTCAGCTGCCCAATGGATGCCTCCCCAGGATACATGCTAAACAGAGTTAAGGCCCTCAGCATGCATGGTTTGTAATCTGTGTTTGGAGAGCTCCCAGGTTCTCTGCAAGGGCCACCTAGGCCTCACAGGACCTGCAGACCATAGGCAGCACTATCTTCTTCATTAAGAGAGAGGCTCTAGACTGAGAGTTTCATGGCTATACCAGAAGCCAAAGAGGTGGGTCACTGTCTGTGACTCCCCGCACAGCCCATGTACCTTATGACACCCTTGTCTGAGACAGGCAAAAATTGCTCTAAGTAACTATTCATGTTCCAACGTTAGTTTTTGTTTGGGGTTTCTTCTTCAAGTATACAGGGGTCTTGAGATTTCATGGTTTGGGAAGGAAAGGCCAGTGTAGTGCCAAATTGTTTTTTAAAAGATGAAAAATAAGACAGGTGATGGTGACAGCATACACCTTTAATCCCAGCACTTGGGAGGCAGAGCCAGGTAAGTTCAAGGCCAGCCTGGTCTACAGAGTAAGTTCCAGGAAAACCACGTTCACAGTGAAACCCAGGAAGGAAGAAAGAAAAGAAAAATAGTAAAAAGCCATGGACCAAGCCATGGAGAAGCCTGTGGTCATTAATGCAGCTTGAACAGAGCTGGTCAGTGCTCTAGGGAGTGATGAGCAATCGCAGAGACCTTTGAGCCTCTGCACCTTGTGCTCTTGGGAGTCATTCCCTTCCTCTAGGCCCCGGGCAAGGTCGGGGGACCCTCACTGCTTCCCTTCCCAGGTTCTGGAAACATGCATGAAGAGCTGTGGCAAGCGCTTCCATGACGAGGTGGGCAAGTTCCGCTTCCTGAATGAGCTCATCAAGGTCGTGTCTCCCAAGGTGCGTCCTAGCCAAGGCTCAGAGTGCTGGGTCTGATGGAGGTTGCAGAAAAAGGATCCCTGGGGCCCTCTCTGTTAGGAACCCAGCACAGATCCTTCTCCAGGGCCTGGCTGAGTCAGGACAGCCTGGCCGCTAAGGAACCACTCAGTATGCAGGGAAGCTGATTCCAGGGTGCACATAGCCCAGGTTGCTTAGGTGTCTGACATTTCTCCCTGTCCCCATCACCTAGATGTGGTTTCCTTGAACCTCAGCATCTGAAGCCACAAACCTGAGTCAGTTATGTTAGCAAATGGGCCACACCCTGGCTACTGGCCTTTGGCTTGAAAAGTCCTCCCACAGGTTGGATGCATATTCCAAGGTTGGATACATGAATATGCCCAGCCCCCTTGCCCTTCCTCTGAACAGAACTCTGAGTGGGCCATGCAGCCCCATGTCTCCCAGGAGAAAGCTCGTGAAACACGTGAAAGTCTCGTGGCCTAGTTTGCTGCTGGAAATGATATGTGGTGGCTTGTGCTGTACATGAGCCCTTCCCTCCTTACTGGAGCCCCAGGCTCTTTGCTGTGGTCTCGAGGTTCAGTTCTATGTACTCTGAGCAAATGTTCCTGCTCTAGACCTCCAAGCTCTACATACCCACAATGAGGAAACTGAGTCACAGACAGCTGACACAGCCAGTGGTGGTCCAGCTAACAACCGAGCTCAGTTTACACCAGGCTGCTGAGCATTTGAGGACTTCAGAGGCATCAGGGAGGCTTGGAAACTGAGGGCTTAGGTGAGTAGGGCTGAGCAGTCTCAGAGAACTTTCTGTCTGTGTGTCTCTGAAGTACTTGGGCTCCAGGACATCAGAGAAGGTGAAGAATAAGATCTTGGAGCTGCTGTACAGCTGGACAGTTGGCCTGCCTGAAGAGGTGAAGATTGTAGAAGCCTACCAGATGCTGAAGAAGCAGGGTGAGCCTCCACCCCCAGGGTGCCAGGGACCAGTAACGTGTCCCGCCTGTAGCTCCTGCTCCAGCAAGGCCATGGGTCTATCCTTCACGTCTCAAGAACACATAGCCAGTAGTGCCTCTCTATAGCTATGCCTAAGGCCAGCTTGAATGAAAAAAGAGAGGTATGGGATCATGCTCAGAGAGTGACCTCAAAACACTCAGGGGTGCCCAGAAACTAAGGATGTAGCTCAGTTGGTAGAGTGCTGGCCTAGCATGCATTAAACCTGGGTTCTGTCCCCCAGTACCAGACACTCCAGGTGTGGTGAGGCACACCTATGACCTCAGCACTTAGGAAATAGAGACAGGAGGGTTCAAGACCCACCCCCAGCTTCATAGTGAGTTCAGAACAGATAGCCCTCCCTAAAGAAAATATGTATGGAGCAGGAGAGGTAGTTTAGCAGGTAGGAACACTTGCTCTTCCAAACAACCAAGTTCCTCTCCTGTACTCCGAAGGTGGCTCACAAGCACTTGGAACTCCACTGCTAGGGATTGGATGCTTTTGACCTCATGCACACACCCACATGGAGATACAGATACGACACATAATTAAAAATAAATCTTTAAAAAATAAAAAGGGGGCTGGAGAGGTGGCTCAGTGGTTAAGAGCATTACCTGCTCTTCCAGAGGACCTGTGTTTAATTCCCAGCACCCACATGGCAGCTAACAATTTATCTCTAACTCCAAGATCTGACACCCTCACACAGACATATATGTAGGCAAAATACCAATGCAAATGAAATAAAAGTAAATAAAATAAAAAGGAACTATTATTTGAGATATATATATATATATAGATAGATATAGATATAGATATAGATATATATAGTTTATATTAGTATATATTAGGCTTAAACCATCTCTGATGGAGTTCACTGTGCAGGTCAGAAGTAGCTCCACTGCTGAACAGTGGTGGCCCACACCTTTAATCCAGCACTCAAGAGGTAGACCTCTGTGAGTTCAAGGCCAGTCTAGTCTACATAAAATCATGTCTGGGGGGAAAGAAGCTGTCCCATTCATCAAAAGTCCAAAGCTGGTGAACTTATGAAAGTTTGACCTCCTTTTTGTAAGCATGTGCGAGCACACACACAGACACCCCCACACAAGTGGCCAGACCCCTCCCCCCAAGGACCTCTAACTGCCACATTCCACCCACAGAACACTAACTGCTGGACCTTGTCCCCACCCTGTGTAGTAAAAAGCCCAATTTCTAGCCAGGCAGCAGTGGTACATGCCTTCAATCCCAGCACTAAGGAGGCAGAGGCAGGTGGATCTCTGTGAGTCTAAGGCCAGCCTGGTCTACAGAGCGAGTTCCAGGACAGACTTCAAAGTTACAAAAAAAAAAAAGTGTCTCAAAACACCAAAAAAAAATTTATTTTTTTTGGACAAGAAATCCCTTCCTCCAGTCTCTACCCTGGAAAGTTTCACCCACTTCCCAAGGAACTGTATATAAGCCCTGTATCCTGTTCAGTTTGGTGCTATTTCTTGCCCGAGCAGAGGAAGCCACCCTCCTGGATTTTTCCCTCCCAATGAATCTCTTGAGTGAGGTTTGTTGTGCCGTGTGCCTTTGTGGTATTCCTTGGCTCCAGGCTTCCCAGATGCCTTTCCATCTGAACTGTGATGAAAAGCTTAGTTACACCTTTGACCTTGCCACCCTGTTCTCATATCCCTCTCCTGCTACCCCTGGTCCTGACAACTACTAACAGCCTTCTTTACCCTGTGTTTCCCAGGGATTGTGAAGTCTGACCCCAAGCTTCCAGAGGATGCCATCTTTCCCCTCCCCCCTCCACGGCCAAAGAATGTGATCTTTGAAGATGAGGAGAAGTCTAAGGTAAGGCAGCTTGGGCGTTTGTTAAAGCCTCTAGAAAAGAGGCTCGTGTAGAATGTGATCCCTGTGGAGGTGGCTGTGGGCAGAAGCAGCTCGTAGCGACAGCTGAATACACTGACCCATGCAAGCATCTGCGTTCAGTAAGCACAGCTCATAATCCAGGGTCGTTGAGGAGCCGCATAGCTTTAAGTCTTTCTATCCCAGTTGCCTAGCTTGTAGTTAAAGAAGCATCTGCTTAGAGAGGAGCTGTTGAAGTAAGGACTGCAGCCCTCCCCAGCCAGCCTCCAAGGCTACCACTATGGTTTCTGGTGTGCCCACCGGGAGGTTCTGAAAGCCATAGTGCTCTAGGAAGAGCTGTGCTCTGTGGGGAGTGTATGTTGTGTCTTGCCTATCCAAATGGACACCTATCAGATGTCAATCAGTTTTCTCCATTTTGCCCAGAGCTTTAGTATCTTGCCTAGGTCACTGAGGAGCCCGCTTTGTAGGTTCTGGCCTGGTGCTGCCTTCAGTTACTTGCTTGTCTCTGCAGATGCTGGCTCGACTTCTGAAGAGCTCACACCCTGAGGACCTCCGTGCAGCCAACAAGCTCATCAAGGAGATGGTGCAGGAGGTGATGGCTGGCCTGGGGCACAGGGGTAGAAGGGATGGGTATGGAGCTAGGCCACCAAGCAGGAGAGAGTGTGTGTGTGCGCACCCTTAGTGGCCCGGCAGAACAATTGCCATAGCAATAACCTCAGCCACTTGGAGGCTGATGGTTTAGCAGGAAGAACTGCCCAGTAGTCTGAGTGAACCTGCTATGCATGAGTTCCTGAGGGGCTAGTGTTTGTTAGTAACAAGACCAATAATTGGTGCTGTGCACCTGTAATCTTGGAACTCCAGAGGCTAGTCTAGCAAGACCCTGTCTCAGAAAAAGAGAAGGAAGGGAGGGAGAGATTGATACTCTGGGGGCTACAGCTTAATGGTAGAATGCTTTCCAACATGCATGAGGTACTCATGTCCATCCTCAGCACCTCCCCAAACAAACTGAACAAATTGAATGTATTTTTTAAATACATATGTATGTATGTGTTTATGTACAGAGATATGCACACACAGGGCAAAACACAAATGTTAATATGGTTAATGTATTAATTAAGTCATATGTTGGAAGTGTACACTGAAACTTTATAAGACCAAATCATCAAAAAAGGTGTTCAAGACTGGGTGTGCTAGTACATACTTTTAGTCCTAGCAGTTGGGAGGCAGAGGCAGGTGGATCTCTGTAAGTTCAGGGCTGGCCTGGTCTACAGAGTTCCAAGACAGCCAGGGCTATGGAGAGAGACTCAAAACAAACAAAAACTTTTAAAAAGTATTCAGGATGGGCAAGATGACTCACACCTCTTATTCCAACACTGGGGAGGCCAGGACAAGGACATGGCCTTGACTGAATTCCAGACCAGCCTGAGCTACAGAATGAAACTTGGTCACAAACCAAACCAAAGATCTTGGTTTCCTTCTTAATAGCTCAAACAGAAGAGGCCAAAGGTAACATAGCTGTCTAGGCTAGGGATTGGCAGCAGGGAAATAAAAGGTCAAGGCCACACGGTAGGTACCTCTGAGGCAGGAGATATCCCACCATGCACCCAAGGTGACTACCCATCTGCAGCCCTGTGTATCTAGATCATCGGGTGATTTCTTCTTTTCTTGGAAAATGTACACTTCAAACCAAGAATAGTGGTACATGCCTTTAATCCCAGCACTTGGGAGGCAGAGGCAGTGGATCTCTGTGAGTTCAAGGCCAACCTGGTTTACATAGTGAGTTCCAGGATAGCCAGGGCTGTTATATAGAGAAACCCTGTCTTCAAAAACAGAAAAGAAAGAAAATAGCATAGAAATTTTCCAGATGTTTTAAAAGTGTGTACCTCACAGAAACTGCTAGTTCATTCTTCCTCAAAGGCAAGATCTGGTCATGCAGGTTGTCAGGCTAAGACTAGGCCCCGGATTGACTGCAGGGGCTATTCTGCATACCCCAGCCGCAGGAAAGAGTGTGTCTCCGGCCTGGATGGCTTATCTTCAGGGTTGTATTAAAGGACCAAGCTGTGTGAGGCCGCCCCGAACATGGAGCATTGTCTTCAGGGGACAGACATAAGTAGGGCAAGAATGGTATAAGACCATTGAGGGGATCTAGAGCTACCCCTGGATTGGGAGCTCTGGCAGAGTGCAGGAAATGACAATAGTAGGCGGCTGCTTCTTGGACAGAGTACCCATCCTGAGTGGCAGGCTCTCAGCAGGACTAGGCCACACAGAGCTGAAATCATGCCCATCCAGCCCTTGTTCCAGACTTATGTGCCATCTCCAGGGCCAGTGGCAGGCCTGAGACAGCCTCCGGCCATTTGCTGCCCCACAGGACCAGAAGCGGATGGAGAAGATCTCAAAGCGGGTGAATGCCATTGAGGAGGTCAACAACAATGTGAAACTGTTGACAGAGATGGTGATGAGCCACAGCCAGGGTGCTGCATTCAGCAGCAGTGAGGACCTCATGAAGGTGGGCCTCCTCCAGCCTACTCCCAGCCTGCTCCCAAGTCCTCTGAGAACCCTTATCCACTCATCCTGTTCCCCCAGGAACTGTACCAGCGCTGTGAGCGCATGCGGCCCACGCTCTTCCGATTGGCCAGTGACACAGAAGACAATGATGAGGCCTTAGGTGAGTCCCAGGCTGCTGAGATGAGGTCTGGCCCTGTCCCCCTCCCACTTCAGGCCCTGCTAGACACCCGCAGTTGGAAGGAGCCATCACCAGGGGGCCTCCTTTCTCCAGCACTGACCTGAGGAGGCTCTTGAGGACTCCAGGAATAAGGTCCTGAGCAGGCATCTCATCTCCTGCCCAGGAGGGGGAGCTCTCCCCCATTTCCCATCTGGGGTTCAACAAACAAAATGACTAGCTCTGGTCTCAGAGCACCAGTGTGGCAGATCATCCCATCTCAGCCACTCAGGCCCTCTGTCACCTCCCTTTCCACTCCTCCCTTCTGTCCCCTGGACATTTCCATCTCCAAGTCTGTACACCAGCTCAGTTGTCTGGGCCCTATAGATGCAGTGGGATGCATAGCCCTTCCCCTTTACATACCCTTTGGGGTAGATGTAGGAGGCTTTCCTCCCTGTCCAGAGGCCCCATAACTCCTCCAATCTGGCCTCTTCTTCCTGTTTCAGCTGAGATCCTGCAGGCTAACGACAATCTCACCCAGGTGATCAACCTGTACAAGCAGCTGGTCCGGGGTGAAGAGGTCAATGGTGATGCCACGGCCAGCTCTATTCCTGGTGAGAAGAGAGGAGGAGTGCTGGAGGGGGGGACAGGGGGCACAGGATGCCTGGCGGCATGACCTTCAGTGTGACCCAGGCCCCTTAAGACCATGAAGGTCCCAAGAAGGGAGCTGTGGCATTCTGTGGCAAGCCTGAAGTTGTTGGGGAAGGAAGTGTAAGTTGTCATGGAGTACAAGGAAGATGGAGTTTCATCTCATGAACTGGCTCTACCTGTGTGGAGCTGGATCAAACCCTGGGCCTGACTGGACTACCAGAAAGGGGAGAGTTTAGACACAGACATGCAGGCCACTCGGGGAAGATGGCAGCATGGAAGGTGGGAGGACCTCTCAGAGGAGCCTTGGGTGTGAGAGTACCAGTGTTCTCCTAAAGCTGTGTCCCAGAGAGACTTTTCAGCTGTCTTGGTTGGTGTCACTATGCGTTCACACTAGTGCCACCTGCTGAAGAAAGGGCTTGGCATGCGTTTGAACGGGGTTGCAGTGGCCACCAGGACCCGGGAGGCCTGTTGTGAAGAGTGGGGAATGCACACTGCTGTCCGTCCCTGCTGTGCTCTGCTGTGTGTCCCCCAGCACTTTCCCAACTTTGCTCTCCACGCAGGGAGTACCTCAGCCCTGCTGGACCTCTCAGGCCTGGACCTCCCTCCCTCGGGCACCACATACCCAGCCTCGCCCACCCACCCTGGCAACCAGAGCAGCCCAGAGCAGCCCAGTGCCTCAGTTTCCCTGCTTGATGATGAGCTCATGTCTCTGGGTAAGGAAGAGGGCAGTGCAGGAGCAGCCTGCGGGCACCAACTCTGGTCTGCACTGGGAGGCTAGTGGAGGTCTCAGGACAAGCTGCAGGCCTCACAGAGACTAAGAACAAGGTCAGCCTGGCAGGCAGCCGGCAAGTCTGGCCAGCTCTGGCTGCCCAGAGGCAGGCAGGCAGGCGATTTCTGGAGTGGGACTGCCCTGGGAAGGGTCTGCAGGTTCTCCAGACAGGAAGGACAGGGTTTAGTAAGATCTACTTCTAGTGAGGAATGCTGAGCATGTAAGTAGCAAACACTGTTTTCTTTAGGCTTTTTGTTTGGTTGGTTGGTTTTTTTTTTTTTGTTTTTTTTTTTTGAACCAGTTTCTGTGTAGCTAGCCCTGCCTGTCCTGTACTTGATCTGTAGACCAGTCTAGCCTCCAACTCAGAGATTCACCTGTTTCTGTCTCCTGGGTGCTGGGATTAAGATGTGCACACCTCACAGCCTTCTCTGTGGTCATAAAGAATGCCACAGGGGAGGGAGACCTGATAGTTGCTGGTTCCCTGCTTGCTGGAGAGCACTTGCTAAAAACAGTGTCTGGCATCTTTTCTAAGTCAGACACAGGGCAAGTGTGGCCGAGGTATTCAGGACAGACAGGTCTCCTGCTGGCTTCCCAGGACCGGTCCCAGGGCCCTCCAGCACCAATTAGTTGGCTTTATTGACCTACACCAGAGCCTTCAGAGTCTCCCTGGCTCTCTGTGCCGTGGCCCGCATGCACGCAGGCTCCCACTCCGTAGCAGCTAAGGGATAGAGGTGAAAGTTGCAACTTCTGCACATGAGTTGGCTTCTGTGGGGCCTTGCTGGGAAGAGAGGAAGCAAGTATGGGCTGCAAGATTGCTGTTGGGACAATGGTTTCTATTTTTGCTTTGCCTCTGGTTCCCTCTGAGTGTGGGTTTCACTCCTGAGCCTCTAAGAAAGGGAGGGATCCAGGGATCCTGAAGCTAGCATGTTAGTCCAACCCCCTGTCTTGCTTTCTCTACAGGCCTAAGTGACCCCACACCACCTTCAGGCCCCAGCTCAGATAGTATGGGGTGGAATAGCTTCCAGGTAAGAGGGCTGAAGCTGCCTCAGCCTCTGACAGGCCCAGGGGTAGGTAGGTATCCCGAAGGGGTGAAAAATAGCCTGGTGCGTACTAGGCGAGGTTCCCTGGGGCTGGACAGTTCCACCCTAGGGAAGAGCCCAACAGTCTCTTCTAACCTCCTGCAGAAGTGCCTGGGCCTCAGCCTAGGGTCCCCAGTAGGACCTCAGTCTTGCCTTCAAGGTTAAGCTGGGGGGCTCTTCTTCCCTTAAATGTGACTTGGGGGTCCCCATAGTGTGGCAGTGTGGCGCTCCAGCCAGGCCCAGTGTTCTGCCTCATGCACAGGTGCTGCAGCTTTCTCAGCTGCCACCTGCAGGGAGGGGAGGGTCTCGGCACAGGTGGTGACCCTGACACTTCAGAGTCTCACCCCATCCCCTTTACCCACAGTCGTCAGACGGCGCTGAACCCTCAGTCCCTCCTCCAGCCCAGACCCCCAACATGGACTGCCGACCCCCAGCACAGGCACCCCTACCAACGAGCAGTGGCCTGGATGACCTGGACCTCTTGGGAAAAACTCTTCTGCAACAGGCTCTGCCCCCGGAGGCCCAGCAAGTGCGGTGGTGAGGGCTGCTATTGCCAGGGCCCTCCCTGTCCACAAGCCAGCAGCTTCTGGGCCCAGAGGGAGTTCCTGGGAGCCTGCATGTGGGATCACCCGCTGTGATGAGGGGAACTGTGCATGCCAACATGCCCCCAAAGACAGATAAAGGGGGGTCAGCATAGGAGGATGCTGAGACAGGAGTGGGAGGTGCTCTCACTACAGGTCAGGATGCACAAGGCTAGAGACACTGACACACAGGCAGAGCTGGGCAGCCCAGCCCTTCCAGGGCCTCTAGAAAGACCACCAGAAAAATCACTTACTAATACACTGTTTGCATTAAGGGAGAAGCAGCAGCCAGCCCCTCGGCTCACCCTCCGTGACCTGCAGAGTAAGAGCAGTTGCAGCTCGTCCAGTCCAGGGGCCACCAGCCTCCTCCACAACACGTCCCTGGAGCTCCTTGGGCCTACACCACAGCCAGCACCCACGGAGCTCTCTTTAGCCAACATCACTGTGCCCCTGGAGTCCATCAAACCCAGTGAGTGGGGATAGGTGTGGTGGGAGGGCTAGGCCAGGTCAGCTCTTGTCCCCAGGGCCTGCCACTGTTGACGCCAGCGCAAGCCTGTACAAGGGCCTCCCTATCCTAGAGTGATATAAGGCTGCTTTCTAATCTCTGGGTCACACAGGAGGGCACTTCTTAGAATTGAACTTCGACCCCTCCTTCCTAGAGAAGGCAGGGGCCAGAACTAGAAGGTTCCATAAGATTATGAAATCCAGCATCCAAGAAAGATCCAGGCCTAAATCCCAGGCATCCTTCACCAGGAGAAGTTAAATGGTAGCACTGGCTGATTCTCAGCCTGAGCTGACAATTAGCCAGACTGCTTTGACCTCCTCAGAAGCTGTGACCAAGGGCACCACACCCTCCCTGTCCTTACCAGTAGAGCCTACCCTGAGCCCAATAAGTGCATGGCCCAGACTTTGACCAGAGCCCTTGATCCGGCTATGACTTGGCTGCAGGGTCCCAGTGTGCCAGAGAAGGCCAGACCCTAGGTGAGAGGCACATAGGTATTTTCTGGCTCTACCCATTCATCACCCTCCCACCCTTCTCCCAACAGGCAGCATCTTGCCAGTGACCGTTTATGACCAGCATGGCTTCCGTGTTCTCTTCCACTTTGCTCGAGACCCACTGCCGGGGCGCTCTGACGTGCTGGTGGTGGTGGTCTCCATGCTGAGTACTGCTCCTCAGCCCATCCGCAACATTGTTTTCCAGTCAGCTGTCCCTAAGGTGACAGGGCAGACCAGGCAGGCTTTCCTCCCTCAAGGCAGGGTGACCTGAGACTTGGTGGGTAGCCAGCTGGCTGGGCACGGTCAGGAGACAGGATCTCCCTCATTGGGGAGCTGGGGGAGGGGCGGTGGGAAGCCAGAGGAGAGAGCCCTGAGAGCCTGGGAAGGGAACTGGTTCCTCTCCAGTGGCCACCTATCCAGCTGTATACCTCCTCACCTCAGGTCATGAAGGTGAGGCTGCAGCCGCCTTCTGGCACAGAGCTGCCGGCTTTTAACCCCATCGTCCACCCCTCAGCCATCACACAGGTCCTGCTCCTTGCTAACCCCCAGAAGGTGAGTGCCCAGCTGTGCCAGGGCAATGCCCCTGCTTGGGGGTGGCGGTCCTACCTGTTTTTCCTGCTCTGACCCCTGTGTTTCTGCCATGTGTGCTCCAGGAGAAGGTGCGCCTTCGCTACAAGCTCATCTTCACCATGGGTGACCAGACCTACAATGAGATGGGGGATGTGGATCAGTTCCCCCCACCAGAAACCTGGGGGAGCCTCTAGGACAGAGGGGCTAGAGAGGAGGGGCAACAGGACCTCTTCCTGTTCATCCTGGTGCTCTCTCCTTCCTGTGGCCCCCCAATGTCTCTTCCTTTTCCCTAGGCTTCTCCTGATGAGCCAAACCCAGCAGGAGGCTGGGCCTGGGTTTGCCATAGCTGCTGGGACCCCCACCATCAGTGGGAGCCTGGAACAGGGAGGGGCTATATGCCCTAGAAGGACTCTCAGGAGTGAGGGAAGAAGCATGGCTGCTAGGCCCAGCCCTGACCCCAGCCTGAGGTGGGGTCTTCCCCACCTGACTTTTATGCCTTACGGAAAGGCCCAGCCATAACTTGGAAGCTGTGCTGGAACTGGAACCAGCCCAGGCCTCCTCTGGGGAACCCAGTGGCCGAGGATGATGCTCACGCCCTAGCTGTTTGCACTTGGTGTGTGGTTTGGCTCTTTGCTTTTCTTTTGAAATGGCGCTGTGGTCAGAGCTGCCCCTCCGTAGGAGGCCTCCCTTTCCTCTTAGGCCTCCTGTGGGGCCATGGGAACTTGGAAGCAAAGCCAGAGAACTCGCCCTCCCCTGGAGAACCATGGAACTCACAGAGTCCCATGCTTCATTTATCAGCTTCTGCTGGGGCCTCCTGTGAACACCTCACATCTGCCCACCCATCTGTGGCCAAAAGTAGGATCAGTGTGGGTGACAGCGGGAGTATTTATGAGAATAAAATGACTTTTCCTGGAGTAGCCATTCTTGTCGCCCTTGCAAGGTTGAGAGAGGAAGGGAAGATGGAGGAGTCAGGGGCCTAGGGACTGCCCTATAGACCTGTCCCTGTCTCCTGCCCATCCCAGCCCCTGAGCCCTACACTGAGACAGTCTCTACTAGGAGCCTGTGGCTGCTACTGAGTCACTCAAGAAGTATTGGTCTGTGGTGACCCAGAGCTGTCCTAGCTGGAGATGAGGAGGCCACTAGGAGGTTCTGCTGCTGCAGAAGCTGAAGGGGAGGCCCTGGCTGCTCACTTCCTCCTGCTGCACCCTGCAGATTCTTACTGGGCTTCTCCTGGCCCAGGTGCTGTTCCAGGAAGCAGGATCCCAGCAGCAGATGGGTGAGGCCTACCCCAGGAGCTCTGTGCTATGCCCACTCCTCATTTCTCCTGATATGGTAAAGGGCTGTACCCAAGCAGGTTGCAAAAGCCACACAGCCAGGAAACTGTGCCAGTGGGGTACAGTGAGGAACTGGTAGAAGACAGCCCTGCACAGCTGGCTCACTCTTTGTCCTGTCACTGTCACGGCTCCAGGAAGTCCCCCGTCTGAGAAAACACTTTCACTTTGTCTTAGCCTGCAGTTCCTAATCTGAAGTTGGCTACTAAAACCCTTTCCTTAGGTCCTGTGAGACCTCCTACCTATGACACTGTTCTTGAGTCCTACAGGTAAGGAACTCCTGGCAGGTCCACACTGGACATGCAGAGTGCAGGCATCTCACCTCGGGGTGGGTCTGTCCTTTCTGAAAAGGGCCTCTGGTTCCCACCTGGGGCCTCAGAGTCTTGTCTCCAGTATAATCTTATTAGATTGCCATTGGATGGGTGAGGGTTGCCATGAGGTCGTAGGACCATAAATTGGGAGAGCTCCATGAACTGGGAGTGCTGGTTCCAAAGTCACTCACTGGCTTGCTCCCTTCCTGGGTTCCTTGTTTAAAAAGGCCACAGGGTAGGGGCCCAGAAAGCCAGTAAAGACTCTTTGAGGGGTCTGTAGGCCCAAGAGCCCAGGCTGTCATGTAGGTACCCTTCAGTCTCCTGGCGCCACTCTATCTCTGGCCTTGACTTAGTCTTGTCTATATTCGCATCTTTTGAGCAATCCCATGCCAGGTATGGCCTGTCTCAAAACCTGGTGGGAATTTGGGAGACTGGAACCAAGGGCAACACTTTTAGGGAGTGGGGAACAAGAGGCATCCCAGAGGTGTGCATCCCAGGGAAGTATCTCCTCTGTCTCTTAAAGGATGAACCCCATCACCATACCAGGGTAGTGGGGCTTCCCAGACCTCAAAGCCACAGTTCCACTTCTGGGACTCTGGCCAGAGCCAGCAATTAAGTCTTTAGTAACCACAGTGCAGAATGCTCATCTAGCAGAAGCCGAGAGTGATGGAGAAGCCTCTGCTGCCCTGGGACACACTCTGTGGCCTCTACCCCAGGGCAGCAAGAGGAGCCACCCATCCTGGCATGCTGCTGGGCCCACTGTTTATAGCCTCCCCCTGCCTCTGAGTCCTCAGAATTGCCCTGTGAGCCTGAGACTGTGTCAGCAGTCTAGATGGTAGATTATTGCAGCCACCTAGGCCAGCTTTGTCACCTAGCCTACTTTGCTCCCAGCGGGGTCAAGTTCGCACATTGCTCCAGGGCTATCAGCATCAGGTAGAGCCCTGCCTCGGCCCCACCCCAGGGTTCCTGGAAAGGCCTTTCGACCTGTGGAAGCGGGGGGGGGGGGGGGGGGGTGGGGGGGTGTGAGCAAAGGAGTTGCCAGAGCTCCAGGAAGCACACCGGTGCTGGCTGCTGTGGGCAGAAGCTCTACTTGGAAGCTTTCTAGTATTGCCACAACCAAACCATGTGGCAAAGTGTCTCAGTTGGTAGGATGAAACCAACAGCCTCCACCCCAGCCCGCCCACTGGCTGCCCTGACCACATCCGCTCAAGTCTCACTAACAAATGCCAGCCAGACTGTCAAGGGATGGCAGGCAAATCTGTGTAGGGGCTGGTCAGCCCCTCAAGGGATGGCAGGCAAATCTGTGTGGGGGCTGGTCAACCCCTCAGTGGCCACAGTGAAGGCAGAAGCAAAGACTAGTCTTGAGGGAGTTTCCAGGCAATGCCTTGTAAGAAGCGGAATGAGCAGCAATGGCTCCTAGGCCTTAGGTCTGTCTTCTGACCTGGCCTCTACCACACAGTCAACTGGTCCAAGAGTCTGGGTCTGCACATCTGTCAAATGGAGGCAAAGATACCAATCTTAGGGGAGGATGAGCTAAGGGACATGCCAGTCATTTCTACTGTCTCAAGGCAACTGGACATATTTCAAATGCAACTGAGGTCAAGGCTCTTGTCACTCTGACTTTTGGTGGTTGGATAATGACTAAACAGCAAATAGTCCCAGGCACTTTCCTGAGAATGTTACATGCTTAATTCCTGTAATTCTATTAAGCTTGTGTTGTTTGTGGCTGAGTGGGGAGCTATCTTACCCGAGGTCATTCAGTTAGTGTGCTGACAAGAGACATTCCTTCCAAGTCCCATGGCTGTTCTTGGGGATGCAGATAATCATGGACCTGATAACATCCAAGCCAGTCATGACACCATACTGCTGAGATGCTGAGTTGAGCCCCAGAAGGCTCGGCCGTGAGCTGGACAAGACCAGGGTGGGTGGGACTCCACCCGAGTAATCGGGCCCATAGTTTGGGGAAGAGTCAAGGAAGAGGTTAGCTGGTGGCCTCTGAGGTACTTCTGTACAGCTCTAAAGTCTGTTACCCTTTTAAGTGGCTCCTAGCAGCATACACCTATAATATCTGCTGCTGGAAAGGCAAGAAGAACATTGCAAGTTCAAGACCAACTGGGCTACTTAGCGAGACCTTTTCCCAAAATAAAAAGACAGGCTGGCAGGCAAAGAGGCTCGGTAGGTAAAAGTACCTGCCATCAAGCATGAGGACCAACGTGGTGAGTGGAAGGTGAGAACTGACTTTCTCTTGAGGGTAATGTTTACAGATGTGCACTCACGCACACACTAAATAAAAACTGATTAAGGGACCTGGAGAGCTGGCTCTCAGAGGTAAAGGTTGCTCTTCCAGAGAACCAGGTTCAAGTCCCACTACCCACATGGTGGCTCACAGTGATCTATAGTCCCAGGGCATTCATACCCCATTTGGCCCTCCACAGGCACTGCACACTCAGGACACACAAACTTACCTGCAGGCAAAATGCCTGTACACAAAAAAATGAAATGAAATTTAAAATTTTTCAGTTTGCAGCTGGGTGGTGGTGTTACACACCTTTAATCCCAGCACTTGAACTCTGGGAGGGAGAGGCAGGTGGATCTCTGTGAGTTTGAGGCCAGCCTGGTCTACAGAGTGAATTCCAGGACAGCCAGAGCTACACAGATAAACTCTATATTGAGAAACTTTTTTTAAAATTTAAAAAGAAGAGGAGGTGGAGAGATGGCTCAGGGGTTAAAAGCATCGCCTGCTCTTGCAAAGGTCCTGAGTTCAATTCCTAGCACCCACATGGTGGCTCATAGCCATCTACAGTGAAATCTGGTGCTCTATTCTGGCCTGCAGACATACATGCAGGCAAAACACTGTACGTAATAAATAGATCTTTAAGAAATAAAAATAAAAAAGAGATTGAGGCTGGGACTCAGTGATGGAGCACTTGCCAAGCAGCACAAAGCCTTGGGTTTGAGCCCCAGTAAAAAACCATAATATCCATCCCCACAAAAGAGAACCCAACCCAGCCATGATCCCAGCATGCACTGATCAAAACTTTCTGATTACAACATTCTTTGAAGGAATAGCCTATGATCCAACCTTTGGGACTTCCAACCTTTTGTGATTCAGCAAGTGTGACAAAGGAGGACCTTCCTCACAAGAAGCACAGCAGCATATCTGGTCACACCCAGAAGGCTTCTGGATCTGGCTGCAGGGAAAGCTAGAGCTGGAGACTGGGCAAGGGCTTGGGTAGATTGACAATATACAAAAACAACAAAACAAAACAAAAACCTGCTTTTGGGCCCAGGGAGCTATCCCTTCCCCAGGCCAGAGTCAGGACTAGGCCTGGACAAGCCTAGGAGGCATAGGGTATAAGCCAGGCCCATCCTTTGGAACTTCCAGGCCAGCCATGCAGCCTGATAACCTGACAAGCCTTGGATGTGAAGGCAGAAGCACCATGGAGTTCAGTTGCCTCCCTAGAGGCAAGAAGATGACATCTGGAGCCAAGCTGCTGGGTTGGGAATTGCTCACCAATCAGAGTGTGCCCATTGCCAAGTCAGGGAAAACTGAACTGCAAGAATGTTCTGGGTAGGATCTGGATGGTGGGAAAGCAAAGGGGCCAGAACCAGAAACAAGGCATGCTAAGCCTCATGTTAGGAGGCCGGGTCTACACTGCTCTGGTGTCTCATCAGTGTACCTCAAGGCTGGACCCTCTCAAGGGTCTTTAGCCACTTCTCCGATCACTTCCCATTAGGAAAAGAGACAGGGAAGGACCTGACCTGCCACCTCTGGGCTTCTCCCATCTTCAATAGGATTTGTCTTGTTTTGTTCTCTGAGACAGGGTTTCTTTGTGTAGCCCTGGCTGTCCTGGAACTAGCTCTTGTAGACCAGGCTGGCCTCAATCTTCTGCCTGGGATGAAAGGCGTGTGTGGCTGCCACCTGCGCCAGGCTTCAATGGGGACCTCTTGAATAGTAAAAGGGGCCCAGACAGTAAGTGCTGGAATGGTCTGGCTCTAAACTGAAACTAACAGAGCAAAGTGTGGTACAGTGCTCGGGCTTCCTGTAGCCTCCCCTCCCCAGAGTCAGCTCGTTGTTGCCCACAGGATCTCTTGCCCTGTAGTAACTACCGGTTATGAACATCTACTGTGTGCACAGGCTGGTTTTCAGCGGCACGTTCCAAAGAGAAGCACCCATATCAGTGAATGCATAACAAGAAGGAAGGGCAGGGACCAGGGACATCTGCCAGGAGGGATAAGAAAAGCTTTACAAAGAGAGGACCCTTAAAGTGGAGGAGCTCGAAGGCTGAGGAGCAGGCCGGGTATCTTGTTTACCCTGTGTCATGGGCTGGTCCAGGACAGTTGTCCCATCAGGCCACTATACACAGCGAATGAGAAACTTTGGGGACTGGTCCAAAGACATTAGTCTCTGGTGGTCTCAGATAGCCCAGGTTTCCAGCCAGTGGTCCAGCAGGCATGAGGTATGACCAGGGAATGGTACAGGGGAAGAAGTCTCCAAGTGATCCCCTGGTGACTAGCCTGCACAGGTCCCAAAGGCCTGGCCCGGGCCTGTCCTTTCAAGGCATGGAGCCTTCTTTTCCTTCTAAGAGAGCAAAGGTTGTTTATATCCAGGGCGGCGGTGGCAGGAGCGGCTTACCTGCTTCCCGCCACCCGTCGCCGCAGCGGGGGCAGGGTACGGGAAGGAGGAGCCCGCACTCAACCTGCGTACTGCAGAGACACAGACCAACACACACTCGCCAGGCGACCGGCCGGGGGTCGTTGGGGCTCGGAAGCGGCGAAAGAGCGCGACTCCAAACTTGAAGAGAGGAGTGACCTGGGGACCGGGGGCGGAGTCGTGAGCGGGGGAGGAGAGCGCGAGCGCCAGCGCCAGCGCCAGCGCCAGCCAGAGGAGCGCGCCGGCCCAGGAAGCCAGAGCGCCGCCCACCATCCGGGGCGAAGCGCGCGGGGAAGCAGGCTGGGACAGGGGCCTCGACCCCCACGGTGACCCCTCGGCCCCCCGCCCGGACTCAAGATGATGAAGAGGCAGCTGCACCGTATGCGGCAGCTGGCCCATACGGGCAGCTTGGGACGGTGAGTGTCACCCCCTTCTAGCTCTGCTGTCGCCCCTCAGGACCTGAGCGGGTGCAGGAGAGTGGGGGAACCAGTCAGGGAGGTCGGGGACATCTGGCCAGCGGCCGTCTGGTATGCCAGAGCCCTGACCTCGCTTCCTGGCGTCTGAAGCCACTGTGGTCGCACAGGCACGGCTGGCCTTTGCGGGGAAAGGCACCTCCATTCCTGGTTGGAAAGGCTACAGAGAGCAAAATGCGCCCTGAGTCTGGACGCTGCCCGGAGCCTCACTGGTCCCCTCTGGACAATGGGAACAGTTAACCACCTCTAACTGTAGGGTTGGGGAGGAACAGAGCCGGTCGGGGGGCCCAGACCCTGGGGGAAGGGACTGGCGGAGTTCTGGCCTGGGGAGGAGGGGCCTGCTCTGAACTGGGTGTCTGTCCCCTCCCCCAGCCCAGGGGCCTCCTGCAGCAAAGTCCTGCTTCTGCTTTCCGAAGGCTCAGGTAGAGACACCCTCTGGTCTCTTCGGTCCCCAGCTCCAGAACTAGAGGAGCGGAAGTTTGGGGAGTTTCTCGGAGCTTTTCTCTCTGCTCCTCTTCCCCAGCCTTGGAGTTCCCCATTCTTTGGGCCCTGGGAGGGAGGATCCAGAAACTTGATCCAGTCCTACAATGACATAGACACCTGCGTGCACCTACGAAGTCTGACCACTTTGCCGTGAACCCATGTCCCTACGTGTCCCTGAGCAGAGTCCTGGGACCTGCCCACAGCTGCAGTGCAATGTGTGTGCCTGTGGGCCTGACCACCCCGGAGGCCAGCTTCCACACTTCCCGTTCTAGGGGGCCAGCCTAGGCCTCCTCTTTCCGGGACAGGCAAACAATTTGGGGGATGGGACAAGAAAAACTTTGCCTCTATGCCCCAAAGTTGAGCTCTAGGTAGCTCCCTCCAGCCCCTTTGGTGTCATGGGAACGCCCTCTTCCAGGGCACATCTCTGGGTGGAGGAGGAAGCAGGCGTGCATCTCTAAAACCCATGGAATGTGCTCCAACTGCAGTGCTGACAGGCCACCCAGACTTGGTGGGTCCTGGAAGCAATCGGAGCCCAGGTGCCACATGCAGGGAATAGCGGGAGGCAGTGGGTTTCCTAACCCAGACTGACTCAGCAGAAGCCCCACTTCCCCACAGCACCCCAGAGACCGCCGAGTTCTTGGGTGAGGACCTGCTGCAGGTACGTGCCTGGGCGGGCGGGCGGGCTGGGCGGCAGGTCTGTGCAGGCTGTCAGTATCGAGGCTGACAGGCAGGGACAACAGTCCAGGGCCTGGTTGAGTCATTCCCTGCTGGCCAGGGGAGCCCCAGAAGGGAAGAGGAAAGTGATTCTTGCTGTGGGGGAGACAACAGAACAATCGCTGCTTACATTCTACAGCCAGCACATGCCCCCCTATACCTCCCAGGTGGAGCAGCGCTTGGAACCTGCTAAGCGAGCAGCCCACAGTGTTCACAAACGGCTGCAGGCCTGCCTCCAGGGCCAGAGCGGGGCTGACATGGACAAGCGGGTGGTAAGTGCGGGCCACCAGGAGGGGCCTGAGTGATGAGGGATGGGGTAAGAATGGCTGCAGTTTCTCAAGTTTGCTACCAACTGGCACACCCCCAGGCCTTCTAGGTGGGTGGAGCACCATTTGATCTAGAGGGAGGATGCTCGCTGTTACTCAGCAGGCTGCATTTATTGACTCCTGCCAGACTGTTGCTAAGACCAGTAATGTCTCCCCAACAACCCTGGCAAAAGTCTCTTGTATAAGTCACTTGTGTGTGATAGGAAACCAAGACCTAAATTTACTAACCCAAGGTCACACAGCTAACAAGTAGTAAAAGTGACCCTGTGGTCTCACACACACACACACACACACACACACACACACACAGACATACACACACACACACACACAGACACACACAGACACAGAGACACACACACACACAGACACACACACACAGACATAGACACACACACAGAAATACACACACACAGACAAAGACACACACACACAGAAATACACACACACAGACATACACACACACACAGACACAGAGACACACACACACAGACACACACACACACACACACAGACATAGACACACACACACAGACACACACACAGACATAGACACACACACAGACACACACAGAGACATAGACACACACACACACAGACACACACAGAGACATAGACACACACACACACAGACACAGAGACACACACACACAGACATAGACACACACACAGACACACACACACAGACATACACACACACACAGACATACACACACACAGAGACATACACACACACACAGACACACACACAGAGACATAGACACACACACACAGAGACATAGACACACACACACAGAGACAGACACACACACACAGACACACACAGACAGACATAGACACACACACACACAGACATAGATACACACACAGAGACATAGACACACACACACACACACACACACACACACCATCTAGTTTCTAATTGGTTGGCTCCTCCCTCTGCTGGTGTGTGGGTGTGGCCTGGTGATGGGCTCTGGTTGGGTGGTGGAGAGTGGTAAACTCATGCTCGCCCACCCCACCCTCCCTGCAGAAGAAGCTCCCTCTCATGGCTCTTTCTACTACGATGGCTGAAAGCTTCAAAGAACTGGATCCCGATTCCAGCATGGGGTGAGCATGGGTGGGGGCTGGCTCTTCACTAGAGAGGGCGCTAGGAAGTGATGAGGGGGTCAGAGCAGTCAGAGTGTCTACCTCAAAAGGACAACCAGGCTGGGAGCAATATCCAGGTCAGTAAGATCTGAGAAAGCAGGAGGAAAAGGAGAGGCAGGAACCTCCAAGTGTTTGCAGGTGGAGGTGAGGGGCCAGGGGAGCTTTGGCCCATCATACTCTCTGTCCCCAGGAAAGCCTTAGAGATGAGCTGCGCCATCCAGAACCAGCTGGCCCGAATCCTGGCTGAGTTCGAGATGACCCTGGAGAGAGATGTCCTGCAGCCGCTCAGCAGGCTGAGCGAGGTGACCCTGCCCCCAGCCCTAGACTCCCTGGCCCCCTGCTCCTCCTGCTCTGCCCACCCAGGCTCTTGAACCCTCCCTGTGCCTACCTCAGGAAGAGCTGCCTGCCATCCTCAAGCGTAAGAAGAGCCTGCAGAAGTTGGTGTCTGACTGGAACACCGTCAAGAGCAGGTGGGCACCTGAACTTAGGTCAAGCCGTAGTAGGGTTCTGTGGGGCCCATTGGGTACTGTGGCCATTCTGGTCCTCGGGAACACGTGGTAAAGGCATGTATGCGTGAGGGTGTGCGTGTGCTCCCTTGTGCCACAGGTGACCCCAAAACTAGGAAAACCATCACTTTCCAAGGTCCTTATATGTTTGTAGGGCTTCTAGTCTGCATTGTGGAGCTGGGTAGCTGTAACCACCAGGAACACCACCAGAGGGAGCCCGACAGAGCTTTAGCCTGGTCTGGGCAGAGGCCCAAGGAATTTCTGTTTTGCCTCTGTAAACCTAGAGTCCTGTGTGATTACGTGTGTGGAAGGGACACTTAGCAATGGCCATGCAATGGGGCCAGTGACCACCCACCTTGGGACCCTCCCCAGGCTCAGCCAGGCAGCCAAGAACTCAGGGAGCAGTCAAGGCCTGGGTGGTGGCCCAAGCAGTCACAGCCACATCACCACTGCCAACAAGGTAGAGACTCTGAAGGAAGAGGAGGAGGAGCTAAAGAAGAAAGTGGAACAGTGCAAGGTGAGGCCACTTGGGATGTCCCAGTAGGTGATGGGTGTGGGTATCCTGACCATTTTACAGATGGGAAGATTGAGGCTCAGAGAAGGGCCCAGTCTGACCACAGTGGCCCTGAGTTTTAAATCCAGGCAGCTAGGGGTCAGCATCTATGTAGTGGAGCATTACAGAGCTGCCATTCTCATCATGTGCATTAACAGCTGGGATGTGGTTGTTTGGATTCAGTGTCTACTGAATGAATGAGTGATGTTTGCTGAATGAATGAATAGCATGTGTATGATGAATGATTTTTGGGAAAATGGATAGTGTTTTCTGGGTAAACGAATGAATGAATGAGTAATGTTTGCAGAGTAAATGAGTAAATGGTGTTCATGATAAATGAAGGAATGGTTGCATGGTGAATAAGAACACGTTGGACTAAGGATCTGAGGACCCAATGTAAAGAACTAGAAGCCATAAAGCCTCAAGAATGTGAGGTGGTCTGGTGGGCAGGCCCCAAATGTGGACCCCAGCTAAGGGAGAAGGCTGACTGGGATCCTCCATGTTATCAGCTTCCCTGCCAGGCACCCAGCCTCACATGTCCTCTCCCCTTTGTCCCCAAGGATGAGTACTTGGCTGACCTGTACCACTTTGCCACCAAGGAGGACTCATATGCCAATTACTTCATTCATGTGAGTCCAAGGCCCAGCTCCAGCCACCTGAAACTCAGGGTAGATGCTACAGGAAAGGACTTCTGGGACTTCCAAGGGATGGTGGGAGTCTATTCTGGAGACCCTGGGGGATTCTCCACTCCCCTCATTTCTCGGGAATATCCTTTGTCCCCACAGCTCCTGGAGATTCAGGCTGATTACCATCGCAGGTCACTGACCTCACTGGACACAGCCCTAGCTGAGCTGAGAGACAACCACAGCCAAGCAGGTGGGGACATGAGTGAGCCAGCCTCACACTCTGACCCTAGTATACCTAGGGTTCTGTAAAAGTTTGCTCTTGTGTCAGGCATGGTGGAGAACACCTTTAATACTGGCACTCGGGAGGCAGGGGCAGGTGGATATCTGAGTTCAAAGCCAGCCTAGTTTACATAGAGAATTCCTGGACAGCCAGGGTATCCTGTCTGGAAAAATAGAAACCAAAAAAGGTTTTCTCCTTATCTAGAAAGGCAGAAGGGAGCCGTGGATGGGATCGGAGCTGGGAGAGGTCTGGGTTAGGTCTTTGTGGATGGACTTGCTACTGCAATGGGAAGAGAACAGGTTGGGAAGCCAAGAGACCTTCTAGAAGGTTGGAATATGGACTAGGCAGGGCAGTGGAGGTGGGTAGACCCAAGAGGGAGGCTAAATGGTTGTGTGTGTGCCGGGGTGGAACGTGGATTCCTGCAGGTGTCCTGTCTGCCCTGGCCCTGATGTCTCTCGTTTCCACAGATCTCTCCCCCTTGATGATGGCTGCCCCCATCTCCAAGGTATATGGGGTGTCCCTGAGAACGCACCTGCAAGAGCTAGGCCGTGACATCGCCCTGCCCATCGAGGCCTGTGTCCTAATGCTGCTATCAGAGGGTATGCAGGAGGAGGTGAGAGCCAAGGCGTGGAGCTGCTGACAGGGCCCATGCTGCCCCCATGCTGGTATCCATAGTCACCCTCTCAGGGGGAGACATGACCTCCATTGACAAACTGACTCTGACTCACCAAATGGCACTTCAGGAGCCTGGCACTATACCCCAGCTAACTAACTCAGCGGTCCATGCCCCAGCTGCTATTCCAAGTGTCCCTGGGTGTGAGTGGCGGTTCTCATTGGCTCTGTTTGGCAAGAGTAAATGTGCTCAGTCACATGAGGAACCGGGGGTCCCCAGTCCAGGCCTTGTCACATGCTGGCCCTTTCCTGAAGCTAGACTCCTGGGTGGGAAATTACCCAACCATGAGTGGATTACAGACTCCCCGCCAATCTTACTGAGATTCCTTTCCCTTCCTCCCCTAGTGACACTAGTGTTCCTACAGTTCTCCCAGTCCCTCTCACATAGGCCGCCATTTCTCAGCCCTGCCCTCTGCTCAGAATTCCAGACCTTGGTAGTTGGCGAGGTGTGTAGACACCACGATGTCTACCATGACCAGCAACACAGTGGGGACACTGAGGGCCAGCAGCCTGCTCCTGCTCCACCCTCTGTGACACAGCCTGTCCCTTCTTGCACCCCAGGGCCTCTTCCGTCTTGCTGCTGGGGCCTCTGTGCTGAAGCGCCTCAAGCAGACAATGGCGTCAGATCCCCACAGCCTAGAGGAGTTCTGTTCAGACCCCCATGCCGTAGCAGGTACCTCATCCACTGGGATGGGCAGAGCTGCCTGAGGTAACACTAGCAGTTTTTTTGTTTGCTCGTTTGTTTGTTTTTTGAGGATAATCTTGCTAAGTACTATGTTAAAAGGGCCTGTGACCCAAAGAAACTATCAGACTTACACGTTAGTAAGAATACGGGCTGGAGGTTCCTTCTGCGTGGAGAGAGCTGGGTCCTTGGACATACAGAAGTGCGAGTTAGCAGGCTGCCTTAGACCTTCCCCTGGCCTTTTTCAGGTGCCCTTAAGTCCTATCTCCGGGAGCTGCCAGAGCCCCTGATGACTTCTGACCTCTATGATGACTGGATGAGAGCAGCCAGGTGAGGAGGTGGGTGTGAGGGGAGTAGGGAGGTAAAAGCTCTAAAAATGTGGCCCTGAGCTGGCTCAGTGGTGACTGTCCCTTTTCAGCCTGAAGGAGCCTGGGGCTCGACTGGAGGCCCTCCATGATGTTTGCAGCAGTCTGCCCCAAGAGAACTTCAGCAACCTCAGGTGAGCCCAGCCCCACAAAGCTTTGGTTTTGATTCTAGCCCTGTATTGTGGCTGAGCACAGAACCTGACTTGTGATATCCTGGTCCTGTGTTTTATGTTAGACTGTGTCCTGAAACATACAAATCCCCACAGGTGCAGTGGCTATGCCTACAATGCCAGCACAAGGGAGGCTGATATAGGAGGCTGAGTTTGAGGAGACCCTATCTTAAGCAAAGATGCTCAGGCTGGGGATGAGACTGTCAGTGGAGTACTTGCCTAGTACACCTAGCACATTGTAAACTGGGGGAGCGGGAGGTGATGCATGCCTGAGTTACGGATAGCATAAGGATCAGAACTCCAGGGTCGTCCTTGGCTGTAGAGAGTTCGAAGCCAAGCTAGGCTATGAGACCATGTCTCAAAAAGCAAGCAAACAAACAAAACCTTTTGAACCAGTGAAGCCACGTTGCCTGGCCTCAGACCCCAGTGCTGCCACTCTCTGACCCTGGGCGTTGTGTTCGGTGTCAGCACTAGAGACAGTCCCCACTGCCTATACCAGCCAGAAGGGTCTCGACTTAGACCTCCTCTAACATACTAGCTCTCAAAGCCTAGATCTGGGAACTTAGCTAGTAAAAGCTTAACCGTGCTGTGGTGTCTGTTCCCTTCTGGAAACCCTAGAGTAGGAAGTTCTCAGGCCTTTAAGGGCATTGTCCAGCATTTATGACCCTGCCCCACCTATCCAGGTACCTGATGAGGTTTCTGGCACTGCTGGCAGAGGAGCAAGAAGTGAACAAGATGACACCCAGCAACATCGCCATTGTCCTGGGGCCCAACCTGCTGTGGCCTCCTGAGAAAGAAGGGTGAGGGCCATGAACACAAGAAGCCTGTCCCCAGCTAGTCACTGGCCTCTAATTTCCCTAGGCCTTGATTCCCTATCTCTGCAGTGAGTTGAGCAGGGTTTTTTTTTTTTTTTTTTTTTCTTTTTTCTTTCTTTCTTTTTTTTTTTTTTTGGTTTTTCAAGACAGGGTTTTTTTGTAGGTTTGTAGCTCAGGCCAGCCTCTGCCTCTGCCTCTGCCTCTGCCTCTGCCTCTGCCTCCTGAGTGTGCCACCACCATCCAGCTGAGCAGTTCTTAATACTGAAGCTGCTGTGAGGAGCACCCTGAGGGACCAGGGTAATGGTAGTGATGGAGCATCTATGTGCAGGTGCTGGAAACCACGAGGGAGGATTTAAATCTTACTCCCAGCCTTCCAGACATGGGCCTTGGAGAGAATGTATACATTCTAAGGAGAGTTGCTGAGGGAATTAGATGGGAAATGCTTTACAAACTATAAGATGCATTGATACATGAGCATCGTCACTACTTTTCAGGCCCCAGACAGATGACAAGATGTCCTATGTGCTGAATTGTAGTTGTTTAGTGGGGGCAATCAATCCAAGAACTGTGGAGAAAGAGCCCAGAATTGATTAGTGATGTCTGTCTAGGTGAAGGAGTGGGAGATGGGGTTATGTGAGCTATTCGTGTGCCATCACATGCCCAGCAGAGTCACACAATGTTAGGGTCACTAAGACTCTTGCTTCTCTTTTGTGCCAGGGACCAGACCCAACTGGATGCAGCCTCTGTGTCCTCAATTCAGGTGGTGGGTGTGGTTGAGGCGCTGATACAGAATGCAGACACACTCTTCCCTGGAGGTGATGTCCTTTCTTCATGTTGCCCCACAAACTCTCCTTGTTGCTTAAAATAAGCTGCTTTTTCATGTTGGGCTTCAGTTTCTCATCTGTGATGGGAACAGTCCTGCCTGGCCCATGGGAGTGGGAAGGCCAAGAGCAATCGCATCATTTCAGGGAAAGAGAGTAGCCCTGGCTCAGATTGTTCCTTCTGCCTCTAGATATCAACTTCAGTGTATCGGGTACCTTCTCGGCCCTGGCCCCCCAGGAAAAGCTCAGTAGCCAGCGGACCTCAGAGGAACTGACAGCTGCTGCTGCACCTATGCCAGCTGCCACCCCAGCTCCAGCCTCCACAGCTGTGAAGGAAGGGTGAGGGCTAAGCAGCATGAATGGCTATCACTGGCCACACAGACATTAGCCTGGGGCTCTGTGTCTGAGGACTTAGCAGTGTCCTGCAGATCTGGTCCCACTGGTTGGGTAGGTGGGAGGAGCTTCTCTTGGCCTTAAACATATTCCCTTCTTCATTGCATGACTATTTCTACGACACCTTCTATGTGCCAGGCATTGTTCATACTTAGGAAATTGGGAGGGGATGGTTGGGATTTATAACTGTCCTGTAACCGATTCTTTAAGTCTAGCAGGGTTTTGTGGCACAGACAGGTGTCCTCAGTAGCCCACATGATGGCCGTAGACTCCCTCAGATGAGGCAGATATATGCCACCCTCAGCCCTTGCCATGGGTGTGGGAGGGAGAGTGGATGTGTCCATCTATATCCTGTGATGTCAGGCTGGATGCATGCTGTGCTGCAGATGAGGCAGGATATGGGCAGTGTGGAGAGCTGCAACAGTTGGATAGGAAAGAAGGTCCCCTTGGAATCCAGGCTTGTGTGGACTTTTTACTGCTGCTCACATACTCTCTGACTTCTGCTGGCAGAACATCCCCTAATGAGCACTTGGAGGTCTGGGGATAAACCTTAATTAGTAGAGTACTTGCCTAGTTCAAGCCCCAGCATTGCACAGAAAAGGCATGGTGGTACTTTCCTAAGCTCTCAGCACTGGGCAGGTGGAAGCAGAAGGATCAGGAGTTCAGGATCATCTTCCCCTACATGGAATGTTCAAGGCCAGCCTGAGCTGCACATGGAAAAAAGAAAAAAATCACCTGGAAAACCAAGGCAGAGAAGTCACCTGGCATTCCACTGCCCACTTTGGCCCTGTGAATTGTCCCCCCAGATTATATCTCAGTCATGGGTTTTGTACTAGAATGATTTCTGTTGCTGTGATAAACACCATGACCAACACAACTTGGGAGAGAAAGGGCTTATTTGGCTGGCACTTCCAGGTAGCAGTCTGTCATGGGTCTCAAGCAGCAGCACAGGCAGCAGAGGGCTACTCACTGCCTTGCTTGCCCAGACTGCTGTTCACCTTGCTTCTTTCTTTTTTAGTGTTGTGCCTGCATGTACCCCTGCAGGCCAGAGAGGGCACCAGATCTCATTACAGATGGTTGTGAGCCACCATGTGGTTGCTGGGAATTGAACTCAGGTCCTCTGGAAGAGCAGCCAGTGTTCTTAACCCCTGAGCCATTTCTCCAGCCCCCCAAAAGTCAAAGTCTCCTGTTCTTTGGAACACTTTTTTTTTTTTTTTTTTTTTTTTTTTTGGAGGGGGAATTCCAAGACTATGTAGCCTTGGCTGTCCTGGAACTCTCTTTATAGACCAGGCTGATCTCAAACTTAAGGGGATCACCTACCTTTGCCTCCCAAGTGCTGGAATTAAAGGCCTGTACCAAAACCTCCCATCAGCCAGCTTTCTTATATGACTCAGGACCATTGTCCAGGGATGCACTGCCCCACTGTGAGCTGGGCCTTCCTACATCCATCAAGACAATCTGATTGGGCAGTCCCTCAGTTGATACTCCTCTCTCCATGTGACTCTTGGTTGTGCCAAGTTGACAATGTTACTTAGGACATAGACCCACCCATATGAGAAGTATCTACCAAGGGAATGAGAGTGAGGATAATCACAGGCAGTGGGGAGCAAGTCCTTCCACCCAACAGTTGGGAGTCATGCCAGATTCTAGGAGATGGTTGACCACTGCCCCTCTTCTTCCCTTGACAGGACAGAGTCTGAATTGCCCAAACCAGCTTCCCCCAAGGTCAGCAGGAGCCCCATGGAAACGGCTGCTTCAGCAGAGGACATGACTCGGAGGAGTAAGTTGGGTGTGGGAGAGGGAGCTGGAGAGCCTAACTTCAGTCCTCCCCTGAAGGGGAGGAGACAGGCCGGCATAGTGAGAAAAGGAGCCAGATGCTTAGGGTTTGCTGCCTGGCACTCTAGACAAGTTCCAGCTCTCACCCATAGGCAGGTGCCCCAGCACCCTCCTGTGTAGTCTAAGCTGTAATTGCCCTGACCTTGAAGAGCTTCGTGAGCTGGGACCTCAGGGAGTGTGCTGGACTCCATCACACAGAAAGTGCTAGAGAAAGGTAGCCAGTGTGAGCGTGCTGGGTGGTCCAGCCCTCTAGAAGCCCAGGGACTACAAAGCACAGGGCCAAAACCGTATTTAAGGGTAGAAGGAAGGGAGAGGTTTGGGAGGAATCCCGGAGGCTCTTGGCATACTTATATGTCTACCTGGCCCAGAATGGACAGGTAAGGGGCCAAGGATCCATGTGGGGACTGGGTCACTGGGGAGTCCCCGACCCATAGGTCCTGAGGACAAGAGGGTTTGGGCTGGGCACACATGTGAAGAGCAGCAGAGGGACACACAGGGGCCTGGAAGACAGGATCAGCTAGAGCCACCAGACCTGGCCCTAACAGCTGTGGGCAGGTGGCACTCACCCTGTCCCACCAGTGAGGAAATGGGAGGAAATGAGGCACTCTAGAGGGCCAGGGAGAGTTTGACCTCAGCTCCACTTAGCACCCCCGCCCCGCCCCCACCAGCTGCCTCACAAGGTCTGAACTTGCCCAAGGACCTGGGACTTCTGAGAGGCAAGCAGGACCGATGTGTCAGGAGGGACAGTTGACATTTATATAGTCAACAGACGTGAACTCATGCTTGCTCGACCTAGACTGTGATAACCAGTGGCCGTGTTGGGTGTATGTTCTAGGGAGAGGCATGGGTAAGGACCAAGTAAGATAAAAATGGACAAGATAGTTTCAGATGACAGATCCTCTGAAGCCATTAGAACTGGGAAAGGTGACAGTGTTACTGTGGTGGGGGCTGGGGAGCCTATTGTGAACTGAGATATTGAGAACCATGCAGGAGTAATGATGAGGACCCACTGTGGAAAGTGACCCCACCCCACAGGAGGAATGCACACAGACTCATGAACCCTAACCTTCCTCTGTTTTGCTTCCTTCACAGCCAAGCGCCCAGCACCAGCGCGGCCTACCATGCCACCTCCCCAGCCCTCCAGTGCACGCTCATCCCCTCCAGCCCCCTCCCTGTCCCCTGGCTCTGGCAGCCCTGGCTCTGGCAGCCCTGGCACTCCCCAAGCTCTGCCACGCCGTCTTGTGGGCACCAGCCTCCGGGCCCCCACGGTGCCTCCCCCATTACCCCCTGTTCCTCCACAGCCTGCCCGGCGCCAGAGCCGGCGCTTACCAGCCTCCCCCAGCCGTGCCTCTCCTGGCCTAGTCATTTCAAGCATGCCTGCTCAGATGGACCAGGGAGTGGCTACAGAGGACACAGGAGGCCCCGAGGCTGTAGGTGGACATCCCACCCCCCCAATTCTGCCACCCCAGCCCCGGCCCAGGGGCCTCACCTCAGAGACAGATTGAGCAGGTCCTCCTGCCTGACAAGTCCTCAGTGTCCCCACCTTCCCTCCCTGTCCTCCCAGGACAGCTCTTGCCCTGTGCCTAGGTGCCTGCTGGGTTGGCCCCCATGGCTAGGAGGGCTCAGGCCAGCCCTCTACTTTCTGACCTTTTCTTCCACTTTGAGCTTGGGGCTCCGACCTGACCCCTCCCCCAACTCTGGCAGGATCTCAAAGGAGCTACCAGAAGGAAGGATGGACTTGCCTGTTCCACAGGACTTTTATTTTTCTCTTGCCAATGTATTTTTGTAAGGCTAGTAAATAAATTATTTTTAACAAAACTG
Source organism: Cricetiscus sungorus (assembly GCA_030556225.1). Taxonomy (NCBI): domain Eukaryota; kingdom Metazoa; phylum Chordata; class Mammalia; order Rodentia; family Cricetidae; genus Cricetiscus; species Cricetiscus sungorus. The sequence goes on along the minus strand of JANBXA010000031.1, from coordinate 23,274,897 downwards.
GAGCAACTGGTCCAGCAACAGCTTTCTCTCCTAGAGATACTGAATCTGCTTCCCACCCAGGACCGTTGCTCAGCTTAGATCTTGTGTTCCTCCTCTGAGACAGTCTGGAAATTCCACCCTATCTGTTCTGAAGACCAAAGCACTCATTTGCACACACATATAAACAAGTTTCCCAAGGATCCATCTTCCCATGACCTTCCTTGGTGGCTCTGAGCCATTCAGATCTACACCAGAGGAACTTTTGGGAATGGGCAGGCAGAAATGACATAATCAAGGCAACTGGAAGGAGGTGACAGATTAAGTCATCCTGACACTAGCCAGGTGAAAATGCTGAAGGAAAAAGTAGGAACCTTTCAGACCAAGGAAATTGCTTACAAAAGGCACCTGAAACAGAACAGTTGGCCCTCAAAGGCAGGGTTTTACTCTGGTCTCAACTTCAATTACTCTGGAGGTTAGACAACCACAGAATTGTGACAATGCAGGTCCTGATTCATTCCTGGTCCCACACTGGTTATTCAAAGGCTCCACAGATTAAAAGGCCCCATCTACAAACTAAAGGTCTAGGCAGCTATGTCGCCCAATCAACAATATACCAAAATAATGCCCGGACTCCACAAACAACATAAAATCAGATCTCTGGGCTCCTTTCTTATATCCCTGCATTAGAATGTTTTAGCATTTATTTTGAGTATGTCTACATGTGGATGCCCATGTGGAGGTCAGAAAACAACTTGCAGGAGTATGTTTTCTCCACTGTGAGGAGCCATCATCGGCTGAACCATCTCGCTGATCCTGCATCCGTGTTCTTAAAAGCAATTATCTACAGCCATCGACCTGTACATTAAAGATTACACATCTTACTAAATGCAAATTATACAAAACAAAAACAAAAAAAACCTATAAGTTCCTCGGGGGACTCCACAGAACCCAAGGAGCATTGACTTGGCCCAAAAGCTCAAAGCCTAAGAAGTCACGGGTAATCTGTTCTCGCTCCACCACATCCACTCGTTCATCAGGACTTGGCTTGGAACCAGAGCCTCAATGGTTCCGAGTGTAACGAGATCTGGCCGGAAGACGACATCTCTCATCTCTCTCTGCCTCTGTTTTCCTCCTAGCAACCAGTTGGCCTAAGCTTCTAATTGGCTGGGAAGCTCGCGGCGATTCGCTCTAGACTAGGCTGGCTCTGCATGTGCCGCCCCTTTCTCCGAGTCCTTTCGGGATCGGCTCGGGCCCTCGGCTATTCTTTCACCGCCATTGGCTGAGCCGTGCGGTCGTAGCCCCGCCCTCGGCCCGTCCCGCGCGCCAATTGGTAGAGCCGGCCCGTGGCCGCGGAGGGAGCACGGCGCGCGCGTACGAGCGGCCAGCCGGCTGCATGGCTCGCTGCGAGCGGCTGCGTGGCGCGGCCCTGCGCGACGTGCTGGGCCAGGCGCAGGGCGTCTTGTTCGACTGTGACGGGGTGCTGTGGAACGGCGAGCGTACCGTACCGGGCGCCCCCGAGTTGCTGCAGCGGCTGGCGCGGGCGGGCAAGGCCACTCTCTTCGTGAGCAACAACAGTCGGCGCGCGCGACCGGAGCTGGCGCTGCGCTTCGCCCGCCTGGGCTTCGCGGGGCTGCGCGCTGAGCAGCTCTTCAGCTCAGCGCTGTGTGCCGCGCGCCTGCTGCGCCAGCGTCTGCCGGGGCAGCCCGACGCACCGGGCACTGTGTTCGTGCTGGGCGGTGAAGGACTGCGCGCTGAGCTGCGTGCCGCGGGACTGCGCCTGGCGGGGGACCCCGGCGACGACGACACGCGCGTGCGCGCTGTGCTCGTGGGCTACGACGAGCACTTCTCCTTCGCTAGGCTGAGCGAGGCGTGCGCGCACCTGCGCGACCCCGACTGCCTGCTCGTAGCCACCGATCGCGACCCTTGGCACCCACTCAGCGACGGAAGCCGGACCCCCGGTGAGCGTGGGACTAGGCGCGGGAACACGTGAGGGGTAGTGGCCGAGGACCCGTTTGACAGACAGGCTTACTGCGGCTCACTGTGGCTTAGGGAACTGCAGGTGGGATCCAGGTCTGGAACTGGCCTCCTGGGCTTCTGTCACTGGCCACACCCACTTTGCAGAAGGGTTTGTAGAAGGGGCCTGGACGGATGATCCGTGTGGAGACTGGAGGGTCGTGGAGTTCGACCTCAGTTCCAGATCTGGCCGTACTTGGTTAACCCTAGGAGTTACATAACATCGGAGCATTCTGGGCGAGTGGGTCTCCACGCCATGCCAGTTATCCCAGAGTCCCTGACTGGAGGTTCGTGTCTCCCGCCCTTAGTAGCTTTCTGAAACCTCTTAATGATGTTTTTTTACTTCCTGTCTAGGTTACTCATAAGAATGTTGGCCCATTTTGCTCTCTCTCTCTCCCTCTCTCTTCCTCTCTCTTCCCCTCTCTCTCTCTCTCTCTCTCTCTCTCTCTCTCTCTCTCTCTCTCTCTCTCTCTCTCGCCTTCTCTCTCTCCCTCTCTGTCTCCCTCCCTCCCTCTCTCTTTTCTCTCTTTCTTTTGTTTGTTTGTTTTTGGGTTTTGATTTTGGTTTTTTCCAGGGTTTCTTTGTATTGTTTTGGAGCCTGTTCTGGAACTCGCTCTGTAGACCAGGCTGGCCTCGAACTCCCAGAGATCCACCTGCTTCTGCCTCCCGAGTGCTGAAGCAATTTGCCACCAATGCCTGGCTCCTTTTCTCAATTATAGAAATCGAGGCTGAGAGAGGGGAAGTGAGCTGCCAGAGAAGTACATTTAGCATAGAGTAGGTGAACTTGGCCCTGGGAACACCCCTCCCCCTCCCCATCCATCCATCCATCCGCATGCCAGGCTGTGGTTACTGAGGATACTCACTTCTGCACCTAGGCAGGAGCAGTGAGGGTTGGAGTGAGTCAGGAGGTGGAGGGAGCAGCAACTATCAGGTAGTGATGACTGGATACAGACAGATTCGGTACCCTAGGATGTGGCATGGACATACCTCTACCACTCCACTCTGCTGGCCTTTCACCCAAATAGTCATTGGTACCAAATCCTGGGAGGGAGTGGGGTTCTGCATGGTGGCATTGCAGGAAGTGAGGTAGCTACAGCTTTGTGAAGGTGTGTGTGGAGACGGCCTGGGAACCTTCCTGGAGGAGGTATGCTGCAGTGAACAAGGAGATACTGTTAGGATGATGTAGTCAAAAGGGAAGCCGTTGTCTGGGCCCTTCCTGGCTCCTGTTCTGCCTGAGACCTACTTTCTGCCCATTATATGCACCTTTTCCCCATAAATCTAAGGGAGAGGTCACAGCTGCGGCATCCCTTCCCACACATGCTACTTGCAAGCCAGATTTCCCTCAGTGCTTAGGTTGAGGCTGTGGGACAAGGGCTTCTCCAGGGTCTCAGAAGGTGGTGTGCGGAACTTGGGAGAGGCCTGACCTATCTATCCCCAGGCCTCTGCAGGAACCTTCCTGACTTCTGACTCCATACCCATCTAGCTGCACTCACCCAACCTGTGCTCACTCCTGCTGCCTGGAGGGGGAGACAGAGCCTTAACCAACACAGACTTGAGCCACATTTGTGAGTGATGCAGCTTCCTGATCATGATGGTAACAAACACTTGGTAGGCCCAGGCGTTTGTGGAGCACGCCTTTATTCCCAGCACTCAGGAGGCAGAAGCAGAGGCAGACAGATTTCTGTGAGTTCAAGGCTAGCCTGATCTATAGAGCTAGTTCCAGGACAGCCAGAGGGACACAAAGAAACCCTGTCTCCAAAAGCATAAAAACAAAAACCCTACTGGTTGCATGTCAGTAATCTAGGAGCAGAAGGAGCTAGACAAACAAACAAAAGTTGATGAAGGTCCCCATTATGCATCAGATTGGAAATAATGTGAAACCGCACCACAATTCTCCCTCCTCATCATGGACCTATGAAATTGTGTGCATGTTTGCTTGAGCTGGCAAGTAGAAATGGCCGCAAGTACAGGAATATGCCATTGCATATATATGCTTTGAGTTAAGTGTTATAGTCATGGGCTCCCCTCCTGGGATGCTTACCCAGCCATCATGTTGATTGTCAGGAACCTTGATAAAGCTTAGCTATATGACTGACATGATATGGGGAACAATAGGGATCAGCTCTGTCCTAGGAGCTAGGAAAGAACAAACTCAAGGAGCTGGAGACAATCTTTTTGTTTATCTGTGTGTTTTTGAGACAGGGTCTCAGCCTTGGACAGGCTCCATAGCTACTGAGAAACCCTGTCTTGAAAAACAAAAGGTTTACTTGGGTTTGTAGTCCCAGAGAGATAAAAGTCAATGGTAGCAGGACAGAGGTGACAGCTTGGTGGCTAGGACAGCAAGATAAAAGCTCAAGCTGCAAGCAGGAAGCTGAGAGCGAACGTTGGAGATGGTGGGAGACGGTTTAGAGCCTGCCGCCAGTGATACGCTTCTCCAGCAGAGCCAGCCACACCTCTTAAATGTCCAAACGCCACCAACTGAGGAGCACGCTCCAGTGACCAAGACTGTGAGGGTAATCTCACTCAAAGGCCACACAGAAAGCTCAGCTCTGGTGGGTTTCTCTTCCTTCCTTCCTTTCTCTCTCTCTCTTTCTTTCTTCCTCCCTCCCTCCTTCCCTCCCTCCCTCCCTCTCTCCCTTTTATTTGGGAGGTGGGGGTTGTAGGGGTTGAGACAGGGTTTCTCTGGGTAGCCCTAGCTGTCCTGAAACTCACTCTGTAGACCAAGCTGGCTTCAAACTAAAAAATCCACCTGCCTCTGTCTCCCAACTGCTGGGACCATCACCGTCTGGCTCTTTGGGTAGGTTTCTTAATGTCTCAGAGCCTCGGCTTTTTAATCTGTGAAATGGGCTTTCAGGAGTACACTGAGTAAATGGTGGTGCTTCTCTTTTGTTTAGTTATGGATATTGGTGTTAAGGTGGGATGTTCTGGCACAAGGACGTGCCTGTGGGCAGGAATAGCAGGCTCATTGTACCAGCAGGATGGTGCTGGCTGTGGGGCAGGATTGTGCTTTTCTAAACAGACCTCCCATTGTCAGGCTCTTGGGCTCCTTCCCCAGCTTTGGTTACTTCCCATGGTCACTGGTTGCAGACATCTTCGAGGAGGTCGCTTTTTGTCTCCAGATGGAATTTTCTCTAGGGGATTGTTTTCCCGAAGGCTGACTGGGTCAGAGGTGTGGACATTTCTGTGCCTTGCTGCATTCTAGGTGGGCTGTGCCAATTTTCCATGCCAGGAGCATGGCTTCTTGGAGCAGTAACCAACATTGCTGCCTAAATGCTTTTCCATTCACAGAGTGCCTCTCTGTAAGGCTTACTGCATCCCTTCAGGGAAGTGGTACCCAATCCCATTGTACCACAGTTCAAGGAGAGGCTGAAGGGCTTGCCCAAAAACACAACTGCCCTGAGAACTGATAGCACAAGCCTGTTCACACACACAAGCCTGTTCACACACACAAGCCTGTTCACACACAGGGGGGGGACTGCCATTGCCACCTTCATATTAGAGCGAGAAGCTAGGCTTACAATGTCTCTGTCCAGTGCAGTGGTGACGGATTCTGTATCAGGTGTCTGGCACGGGTAGTGCCCAGCCTTTAGGTCAGGCCCGACTACTGCCTCCTGCTGACCAAGTGTCCCCTGCCCACAGGTACTGGAAGCCTGGCTGTGGCAGTGGAAACGGCCTCGGGACGCCAGGCCCTGGTGGTGGGCAAGCCCAGCCCCTACATGTTCCAGTGCATCAGCGAAGACTTCAGCGTGGACCCCACCCGCACACTGATGGTGGGTGACCGTCTAGAGACCGACATCCTCTTTGGCCACCGCTGTGGCATGACCACCGTGCTCACGCTCACAGGGGTCTCACGCCTCGAAGAAGCCCAAGCTTACCTGGCAGCTGGTCAGCATGACCTTGTGCCTCACTACTATGTGGAAAGCATTGCAGAATTGATGGAGGGCCTGGATGACTGAGCTCCCTGCCCCCGCCCCGATCCTGTAGATGGGGCCTCCAGCCATGAGTCACCCTTGTGCAGGTGTCTGTACCCCAGTGAAGGGAAGGGGACCCAGGAAGGTTTGTGGGCTATCATACCCCTCCCAGCAATGGCTGGATACTACTGTTCAGAGGCTGCCCCCCACAGCTTGAAGGTTCACCCTGGCCTGACCCCACCAGGTGGCCTTATTATTTCTTGCCCTGTCACCTCCCTTCTTGAACTAAATATGGGCCCTGAAGCCAAAAGAAAATTTTCTCCAACCCTGAATACTTAGGCTCCTCCCCTTCTCTGGGACCTCTAGTGCTCTGGCCTATGTCCTTGTTGACCAATCAGAGGTCTAGGGAACTCCAGCCCCATTCTTGTTCTGAATAGGCCTATGGAAGGAAAAGCTACCAGTAGTGACCAATATGTTTGTCTCACAGCGGGCCCTTAGTGGACCAATTAGGAGCGTATCCTGGAGCTCCAAAGCATCAATCAGAAGGCTAAGTAACATTGATCTCTGGGTATCCATCAGGACCATAACAATCTACTGGCCTCTTAGATCCCAAATACAACAATTTACAAGTCCGAAACACAGTGGCTTTTTGACAATCCTGGCCTGATTGGATCAGCTAAGGGATCAGGTCCTAGCAGGTAGTAGGGCAGGGTGATGAATGCCTGTACTTACAGCACTTTGGAGGCTGAAGCAGAAGGATTGCTCTGAGTTTGCAGAGTGAGACCTCATCTCAAAAAGATCAATTGACCCACTTCAAAGTCGAGTGTCTTCAGGAGCTGATGGGTGGAATGGCGGGCTCCCACCTTAGCACTGTCCAGTGTTGATGGTGGTCACAGCGTGAAAGGGGTCCTCATGCCCCGCCCATTGCACTCAGTGTTTGCTGTGCCGCCATAGTTGCCCATACCCAGCTATTTATTTGTTTGTTTGTTTGTTTTGTTGTGTGCCAGTGATGATGGGGGCCAGGCAGGATCTTCCCGCCACCTCCACCCTTGTTGTAACCAGTCCTTGAACTTAATAAAATGTGAGTGGGAGTGTCTGTGCCCCAGTCTGTGGGGTGGGGAGTCCTGCCTGAGCCTGCTTCCCTCAAGTACCAACACCCCACCTGCAAGAAGTGATTCCTCCCACTTCTGTGTTCTCGGCACAGATGGACTTTGACTCAAGCTTTTAGTAGCTGTGAGACCTTGTGTCAGTTTGTTTCAGACCTTTAAGAACCCAGTGTTGGGGCAGGGGAGTTAGTTCAGTTGGTAAAGTGCTTATTGTACAAGCACAATGGCTAAAGTTTGGTCCCCAGAACCCACATGAAAATGTCAGGTGTGGTGCCATGTGCTTATAATCCCAATGAGGGAGGTAGAGACAGGTGGGTCCTTGGGGCTCATTGGCCAACCAGTATAGACTACTTGGCCAGTTCCAGGCTAGTGAGGAAGCCTGTCTCAAAAAAGAAAATGGACGTTGCTGGAGGGGTGACCCTTAAAGGTCTCTGGCCTGCACATCTCTGTGCATCCATGGGAACATGCACACACATAGCCCAGTGCTTTCATTGCTCCTAGGCAACAGTCGGTACGTGATGCTGAGGGCAGGGATGTGGCCCAGTGGTAGATCAAAGGCCTCCTGTGCCTCAGGCACCAGCACCATAAAGAAAGAAGAAATGTGATACAGACTCAGACCAGGGCAGACAGCTGATCTTGCTTTGAACTAGAGATAGACATTTGCCCAGAAGGCTGCAGCCCCCTCTGGAGAGTATAGGAACAGGAGGGCACTGGATGAGGTCCCACCCTCGGGCCATGTTGCCATCCCCTTCAACTTGCAGATAATGTAGCATTATGTACTCTGTAAAAAAATCTGTCAGACTGCAGTTTCTTTGAAGGATGACTCATTCCTAACTCCCGCTTCCCACTCTGTAGCCTTCAACCCTTCTATCACTGCCGTTTATCAGAGTAGACGGTATGAATCCACAATCCATTTGCTTCTGTTCCATGGAGGATGAATTTCACACAGCACACATGACACCAGCATTCCTTAGAATACTGTGCAGGGATTTAGAGCTTTCTTCAACCTTCCATGCAAAGTGCAGGACCTTGTCTCAAAAAAAGAAAACCACAGCTGGAGAGAGGGCCCAATTAAGAGCATGGACTGCTCTTGGACACAGATGGGCAGCTCAAAGCACCTGTACCTCCAGCTGCACGGGATCTGACCATTGTTCTGCCTCCCACACATACACATTAAAATAAAAAGTGTCAGGCAGTGGTGGCACACACCTTTAATCCCAGCACTAAGGCAGAGGCAGGTGGATCTGTGAGTTTTGAGTCCAGCCTGGTCTAGGAAGCTACACAGATACACAGAAACCCTCTCTAGAGAAACAGTAACATTTTTGAGCTAAATGGAGCTCCAGCAGGAGAGGGATTTAAAGCATGTGAAGGCACAGATGTGAGGGGAAGACTCCTTTGTACTTTTGTTTACATACTGTTTAGAGGAGAAAAAAAGATATGTATTGGCCCTCCAGAGTGAGTCAATGGGCTGACCCTCCTGTAGAAATACTTGGAAATTGAAAAGAAAATCCTAACGTACAATGTCACCTTCAAATGTAATGGAAGGTTTGAGGCTAGTCCAGTTAATATTCCATTGAGTTTGAATACAGTAAACATTAATTTCAGCATTGCAGTAATTTTGCTTTAAAAAAAATAAAGTAGTGGTGCCACATACGTTTAATCCCATCACAGGCAGATGATCTCTTGAGTTTGAGGCCAGCCTGTCTACAGATGGAGTTCTAGGACAACCAAAGCTGTTACACAGAGAAACCCGGTCTCCAAAGACCAAAACAAAAAAAAAAAAAAAAGACAAACAAAAAGCCTGTAAGCATTTTGCTTGCATGTTTGTGTGTGTGTGCATGTGCGTGCGTGCATGCGTGTGTGTGTGTGTGTGTGTGTGTGTGCACGCATGATGTGTATGCCCATGGAGGTGAGAAAAGGCATCTGATCCCCTAGAACTGGAGTTACAGGCAGTTGTGCGCCACCAGTGGGTGCTGGGAGGAAGACGCACCTTGAAAGATGTCTACTCCTGCCTGTGCTGAGGTTTCCAGAGTTTAAGGAGGAAAACCAACCCTGAATGTGGGTAGCATCATTTCACAGATTGGAGGCCCAGACTGAAGAAGAGAGGGGCTGAGCCTGGCACTCACCTCTTTCTGTTGACAGCTGCCCCCATGTCTTCCTCACCATGGTGGACTGTTGGCCCTCACACCATGAGCCAAAGCACACCTTTCCTCCCTGCCTTTGGTTTCCTACCAGGAAAGTGCTATTGGAAGTGGGGCTGCTGTTGAGAGAAGCCTGGCCATGTGGTTCAGTTCTTCTGAACTGGTTTATGGGAGGAATGTGGAAGAAGCCAGAGCTGCTGGCTAGAGAAGTTCAAATGCTATATACAGAGCTTAGTGGGCCGTTCAGGCCCAGAAGATAACAGAGGACGGTGAATAGTAAATACCATACAAGGTTTCAGAGGAGGATGTGGACTCCATCAGATACTGGGCTAAAGGCCATTTGTGTTCTAGTCTAGCGAAGAATCTAGCCTGAAAAGTTGTATGAGTCTGTATTCAAAAGCAATAGACTAGTTTGTTTAGATTTTATTTATTTGTTTATTCATTTATTTATTATTTTGATTTTTTAAAACAGGGTTTCTCTGTGTAGCCCTGGCTGTCCTGAAACTCACTCTGTAGACCAACTGGCCTTTGCCTCCCAAGTGCTAGGATTAAAGATTGTGCCACCATAGCCTAGCTAGAATTCCCAAGATAGCACTACATCCAAGCTGTGGCATGGTTGTGGCTCACCGTTCTTAGATCTAAAGTGAGAGCAGAAAGTTGGAGAGAAGCTGGGTAGAGACAAAACAGTTATAATGGTTAACGAAATTAGAGCCGTGAAAGAAAAACTGAGCGCTGTGCCCGGGACAAGAAGAAAGATCCTTTGAGAACAAGACTGCAAACTCTGAAGGATACTCAAGTTGTGAAAATGCAGTCTTGAACCAGGTAGTGGTGGCTCACAATTTTAGTCCCAGCACTCAGGAGGCAGAGACAGGCAGATCTGAGTTCAAGGCCAACCTGCTCTAAAAAAAAAAAGAAAAATGCAGTCTTTAAAGCAGTCTGAAACTGAGAGGAATCCCCTACTCAAACATCACCCTTAGGGAAGGGTTGTCTAGGTCCACCCTCCAGGGCGCACAGATCATGTTACACCTGTGGTAAAGGGCCCAGCCCATGCATCAAGCTGTCGGCAGAACTTGGCAGCCTATCTGCACGGTTCAAGTTTTTCAAGCATGGAGACTGCAAGTCATCGGGTTGTGGAGGTTCCAGAAAACATGGCCAGGCAATGTGTACCAGGGTTGGAATATTTGAAGCTATGAAAGAGGCTCCGGTTAACCAGGACCTCTGCTGAGGAAAGCTGTAGGTGTGGGCCCAAAAGAGGCTCCATGTGCAACAGGCATGTGTGGGGCTGCTAAAGGATGCTAAGACCGGAAGCTTCAGGGTTGGTATTTTCTCTGACAGGTTTCAGGTTTGTTTGCATCTGATCCCATTCTTCCCTTTGGGGATGGGAATGTTTACTATTGCGTTCTAGAAGAAACTTGTTTTCTAGTTTTTCTAAGAGTTTATGGCTAAAATTGTCTTGAGTCTCAGGTGAGATTTTAGACTTTGGGCTTTCAGACAGTGTTAGAACTGTCGGAACTTTTAGACATGAACTAAATGTCCTTTGTGATAAGCGATAGATTTGAGACTTTGGGGCCAGAGGTGGAGTGCTGTCTATTGAAGTGAAGCGTTTGAGTGTGAACACAAGTGACTAGCCGTCTCCCACTCCTCCCACTGTGCCTTTCTTGGTGTGATGTACAGTAACGTCAACCATGAGCCAAAACAAACCCTCCTTCCTGAAGTTACTTTTGTCAGATATTTTGTCACAGCCATGAGAAAAGTAACTAATACAATGATTTCAAAGTAATATGCTAAGGCATAAAAAAGGCTTAGGCCTAAGTCCTGGAGGTTGGGGCTTGTGATTTGAAGAGGACAGACCCCAGGTGGATAGATAAGTGGAAAAGAGGCTGCCTGGAAATGTGGGACAGTGGGTAGCCGCCAGGAGGCGCAGCATTGTGTGTGTGTGTGTGGAGGGGTACCAGGAGTTGGAGGAGGCACCCCCCACACACACACCCCTACCCTTCACGAAGATTGCCAGGTCCATGTTTTCCTCAGCTCCAGCTCTGTGAGAGCATAGCCAAGTACCCCCTCTAGTTTCCACACCCTTAAACTGCTGTGTAAGATGTGGGGCAGCAGGTCAGGTACGGCATCTCTGGGGTCCCTCCCCTCTGTCAAGGACTCGGTGTGGGAACCAACTTGGTGGGTGCCATGTGCTCCATGGCTCCATGCCAGTGCTGGCTGGAGGAAGTACAGACTGTGTCAGGGCTGGGGAGGAGCTAGAGGGCCAGGAAGGGTCTTGCTGGCTGGGACCTGTGCACAAGCTAAACCCAGATCCAAGGGCTGGGTTGCAGGACAGAATTCCAAAAGACTCTGCTGGCTGCTTCGGGGCTTGACCTGAGGGAGAATTCTCCAGACCTGGGCTTTGGCCTTGGGGAAGGAAGGGGGAGAAAGCATTTGAACTCAATACCTGCAACTCCCAACTCATCCAGGAATGACTGACATCATTGCTGTCTTCCAGGATCTAGACATTATTCAGAATAAGCAAGGCCCTGGGCTGCAGCCTCCCAGTCCATGCTCTTCTCTGCTCCTCCTGCCTCTGCTTGGCATCTGGCCACAGCTGCTGTTCCCTGGGCAGAAGCTCACCAGGTGGGTGGACACTACGGAGAGATAATGCACTCAGATGAGCTAGGCTATGAAAGCGAGGTGCCAGGCATTGGGCCTGACCACCAAGAGGCCCCGAGAACTTCAAGGAGGACACTCAAGGGACTTTATCTCTGTCTGCCTTGCCTTAAAAGCCACAGTGCCTGTTACAAGGGATATTAGCATCTGGCAAATCCGCACTACAATCCAGGTGGGCAAGGCTCTGCCAGACACCAAGGAAGGTAACCTTGGGAAGAAGGGACTAGAAAAAGCTAAGCTCGGCTAGGCATAGTGACTTACATCTCTTATCCCAGGCAGGACTGCTTCAAATTTCAAACGAGCCTGGGTTACATAGTAAATTCCAGTTCCAGGTCAGCTTGGGCTACGGAGTGAGGAAAAAAAAAAAAAAAAAGTCACCTATGACCTGAGTCCTGCCCTACATTACTCTCCAGTAGAAAAGAGCAGGACTTCACACACAGTGTTGCAAACAGAGGCTAAACAAGCAGGGTTAAAAGCAGAAACTGAGTATTCACTCCCCAGTCAGAAGGGACCCTCATACCCTGTTCCTCCATGGCCAGCCTGTGTAGACAGCACCTGCAGAGAAGGGCCCTCCCCACTCAGACATTCTCTCTCCCCACCCCACCCCATTCCCCCTCCCACCCCACCCCCCACCCCAGCTCCCAGAACCTGGGTTGGCCTGGCAATTGCCTGCCAGAGTCTCTGGCCTTCTACTGGAATTCTGCCTGATGTGTCTCATTCCTGATGTGGCAGAGGGGCTCATGTAGGGAAGAGTGGAGGACCAGGACGGCGTCCTGCCAGTCCCTCCCTGTGACTGAAGTCTGAGGAGGCCCCACAGGAAAAATCGAAGCTTCTGTGGTTAGTTTCCCCCTTAACTGCCTGAGGGTGGGGTTGGGGACTGATGAGGCAGCCCAGCCTCACTGAGATCTGACAGCATTTCCCCTGTGCCCTACAGGCTTTCCTTTCCTCCTGTCCTGGTGGGCTTTCCTTATCTGTTAGAAGAAACTAGAAATGATCCTGGAAGGGCAAGGTGGATTGCTGTCCGGGCCCCAGACGTGACTCCTGGTTCCACATCTGCATCTCTTTTCCAAGATGGCAGTTTTAGAAGGGGAATCACAATTGGGCTCACTGTACTACCCATGCTCTCCCCACCAGAACCCCTCTAACCACCCAGAGATTTTAGAGTATTAGAGGGAGATCTGGCAGCCGGCAGGCTGGGCTTGGCTTCTACATCAATTAAAGAGGTAAGTAGCTGGTAGATGCTTGTTTAGCACACACAAAGGCCTGGGTGCAATCCCCAACAAGACATAGACCAGGCATGATGTCACTGGCTTATAATCCTAGCATTTAAGAGGCAGGAGCAAGAGGATCGAAGGCGAGGCCAGGCTGCGCTGCATGAGACTTACAAAAGAGGCCAAGAGGGTAACGGTAAAAACCACACATTTATTCCATATGACCATGTGACCATTGAATAAATGGGGAAAGATAAAGGGATCCAGTAACTCCAAGTCTGTTTTTAGGGTGCTGATATGTGTTGTTTTTTAGGGGGTAGTTGTTGTCATTGTATTAGCCATTAATGTTTTATTTAATCTATTATTGTTTTTATTGGGTTTTTTCTGGGTTTTTTTTTGGGGGGGTGGGAGTTTTTGTTGTTGTTGTTGGTTTTGTTTTTTGTTTTTTTTTTTTTGTTGTTGTTGTTGTTGTTTGAGACAGGGCTTCTCTGTATTACAGCCCTAGCTGTCCTGGAACAAACTCTGTAAACCAGGCTGGCTTCGAACTCACAAAGATCCTGCCAAGTGCCAAAGTAAAGGTGTGTGTCACCACTGTCCAGCTAGCTGTTACTTTTTCCATGTTTATTTATTTATTTATTTATTTATTTATTTATTTATTTGTTTTTGAGTCAGGCTCTCATGTAGTGGCCTTGAATTCCTGACCCTCCTGTCTCAGCCTCCCAAGTGCTGGTATTACAGGCAAAAGCCACAATGCACTTCAGTTTAAACATGGAAAGAATTGGGGCAGATAGCAAGAAGTATGCATACTTGAGCAGACTGGCCCTGCAAGATGGTTCAAAGAAATCCCATTGCATAAGGTGACAGGCAGGTGCTCAGGAGAGGGCCAGTCCTGTTCCTGCAAGTGCAGACTAACCTCAGGAACAATTGTCCTCCTGTGGGGGAGGAGCTGTAAGGCTTTGCTTTTTCGAGAATCCAAGTTGACTGCAGATTTGGGTCAGTGACTTGTCTCTGTCTCAATGCCTTTTGCTTAGAAGGAAGTTGAGGTAGGTCAGGAAGGTTGAGTCAAGCAGGAGTCTGAGCCAAAGTATGGAGACAGATCAAAGAAAGCACAGAGGGCAGGATTCATCCCATCAATGGCCTTCTGGGCCCACAGAGGGGCCAGGCTTTTCGGCAAAAGCAGCTTCAGAAGTGCTTTGTTTTACAACTTAACCCTCCACTTGCTCTGTGAGCCTCCCTAAGTTGCATCTCACCCTATAACTATCTGTATCTCCCTGGGACCCTCAGGCAAAACGACAATAAAACCCTTTGTGTGGCCTATAAGACCCTTCATGTTCCTTGACTCCTATCTCTCTCCTACACACTCACCAGCTTGTTCCCCAGACTTGGGCTTCTCATCTCAAAGCCTTTGCCCAGCCAGAATGCTGGGTCCTTCAAGACCCTGCTTTACATCCCACAGTCTTCATCCCACACAGCATGTTTCTGTCATTGCCCTCTCCAGAGCTAACACAGTGTTATTTAATTAGATTCTAGCCAGACCGTGGATTCTGAGAGTAGGGACTAGGCGGGGCTCAATTTTGAGTCCTCCGAGGCCAGCCCCAGGGCTAGACACATAGTAGGTGCTCAGGAAAATATCTGCTAAATGGATGGCCATGTCTGGTCTCCAAAAGTGAGAATGAGGCCAAGGGTGCAGAACTGGCACACCCTAGGCTACCTCTCAGGCCCAGGGACGTCAGAGCCAGGGCACCCAGAAGTCTCTGTAGGCTCTGCAGAGTCCAAGGTATGAGCCAAGGACACCAGCGTCAGGCCTGGCGCCCAGCCCAGTCTTTCTTTAGCCCTAGTGAGCTGCACTGAGCTGCAGCCACAGTATGCTACTTCCGGGGAAAGCCCGGGTGGGGCCTGGGCTTTGTGGTCCTGCTCAGCCCTCCACAGAGGTCCACAGCAGAGCCACACCCCGGTCTGCCAGGCTGCTGCCTCTTCTAGCCTCGCTCTAATTTTCTGCAGCAGGCTCTATAACATACATACCCCACCCGCTGTGCTGGGCACCAGGGCTCTCTGCCTGCTGCCTGCTGGCCCCAGGCCCCTTCCCGCCAACTCCTGAGCCTCACTCATCCTCAAACTATTTTCCACTGGCTCCCCCAATCTCTGCCACCACACAAATCTTTTTTTAGTGGGAGGCGAAAGATGGGGAAGAATAAGGGGCGGCGCTTGGACCCTGAGGGAGGGACTAAGGAGGGGCATCCTCCTCCCTGACTGGTCACCTCTGCTCTAAAACTGAATTTATAATCCATTGACTCCGCCCCTGGTGTCCCTGTCCTGACATCAATTGGCCTAGGCTACCGGAGGGGCGGGACTCACCGGGTCTGGTCCAGTTAAAAGGGTCAGAGAGGGCTTGGGGTCCGGTCACTCGGGTGGAGCCCTCGGACAGCTGGTGTGGCCCTATCGCAGGAATCGTCTCTTCGCTTCAGTCATGGCCTGTGTGAGTGTGAGAGCCTCTACTGCAAGGTCTAGGGGATTGAGTAGCAATAGACGGGCATAGGAAAGTGGCCAGTTTAGGACCTGGTCCCAGTTGTACGGCCTTGGACAGGTGTTTTCTCTGCTCATCAGTAGCCTCATCTGCAAAACGGGGGTGGGTAGGCTAGAGAGGTGGCTAGGCCATTAAAATCTTACAACCAAAAAAACGAGGGTGGGTGTCATAGTCCCCCAAGAGCCTTGAGCCTCTCTGTGTTAAGAATACCCTGGATTTTTCTGAGTTCCGACACTATACTTAACATCTTGCAAGGTCCAATATTCTCGGCCCTTTTGCAGTTTTCTGAAAAGTAAAAAGGGTGTGGCCACTTGGGGGAGGGGGGAGGGGAGGCAGGGGAACATTTTGGCCAAGGCCACTCACCGCTTCCCTCTCCTCCACTGAAGAGGCTCCTGGCCCCCCATCCCACCCATTCTCCCACCCCCACCCTCCTGCCCTCCCACCCCACCCCACCCCACCCCACCCTACCCCCCGGCAGCTGTCCATAGTCACAGAGCCAGAGCCCAGTAGATCACCCTCTGCTCCAGAAAAATGTAGAAACCTCCTGGGCCCGGGATAAGCTGCTGTCCAGGCCAGGCTGGGGCTGTTCTGACTGCTGGCCAGCTGGGGGCTGCTACATGCATTTAAACTATTTGTCAGGGTTCAAATGTCAAAGAAACCCCTCACACAAATTTACTCCGTCTACCCACCCAGGCAAGTGCCCAGCAATGCCCACCCGTCTGCTGGGCTCTCCTCCAGTTAGCTAAATCCACCATGCTGCTCTCTGGCTTCACTTCCCTGTAGAGCTGGGCCGGGCCCTCAGCTTCTCCACTCCGTGTGCTTCTAGGCAGAGCATTGAGGGAAACTTGAGACTGCTTTCCCCCTCCCGGAGAAGCTGAGAACTCTAAGTTTAAAAAAAAAAAAATCTCCAAGTTGAGTGCGTGAATCTTCTAGGCTCTGTCCTGTAGAACAGCCATAAGTTTTGCTGGGAATGAGGACTGTCCCTAACCACAGGGGCAATCAAGACTAGAACTTACACCTTGTCCTATCCACCCTCCCTACCTCTAGGCTTCCCCTAGAGCTTCTTAAGATACCCAGGGTGAGACTGACCCCATGCCCACACCCTAGGCCTCTGCAGGTAGCTCAGGCCATGTTCGAACTCAGCCCTAAATGCAGCGAGGTGGTCTTTTCTACACAGGGTCTGGTCGCAAGCAACCTGAATCTCAAACCTGGGGAGTGTCTCAAAGTTCGGGGTGAGGTGGCCCCTGACGCCAAGAGGTGAGAACGGAGCAAGGGGTGGAGGCGGAGCAAGGGATGGAAGCGGCAGGGGTGGTGTCGCAGGACCGACTTGGGTCCCGAGGCTGGGGATGGGCATGGCCGGCTGGAGCTGCTTCGCCCCAGCCCACAGGGGGTTAATGGTCAGCTGCAGATGCTGCGTTTTCTGGGTGAGTCACTTCCTCGCTGAGTCTGGTCGACCTCACCATGGTCTCCTTTTCCCTCCCACCCACTCTCTCCGGGATGGAGTTTCTTAAACTAAACCAGCTGTAGCCTCAACAGCTACCTCGGCTTAACCGCTCCCCTTCCGCCTGGGGTGTGTAATGTGGGGCGCGGCAAAGAGGGAGGGATCACCCACGTGCCTGCTGCCTGCCGTGGGGCGGGGTGGAGGGGGGGCTGTGGGGCTCAGTCTTTTCTTTCCGTGCTTTGCTCTCATTCGTACAGTCCCTCGCCTGTTTTCTCAGCAACCATGTGATCTTAGACCAGGAAGCCTCGGCTTTTTCTTTTCTTTCTTTTCTTCTGAGGAGACGGGGTCTCATTATGTAGTCCTGGCTAGCATATGTCTACCAGGCTAGCCTCCACGGAGATCCACAGGCCTTTGCCTCCCAAGTGCTGGGGTTGAAGTCTGCGCCTCCACACCTGGAAGAGCCTGGGTTTCCTAATAAAGCCAGAGGGAAAGTTGTGGTGAGGACGCCAGGGCCAGATTTATCAAGGCAGCTAGCAGGCTGGCTGATGGTAGTGAGTGCCTGGATCTGTTCCTCTTTCTTCCTACCACACCACAGTGCCAAGTACTGCTTCCAGGCCCCGTGGTGCAACAGCTCAAATCCCATGTTATTATCTGTACTTTTACTCCACAATGATGGGGCATCCGCAGAGTGTCCCGCTCTGTGCCAGGCACCAGGGACTCAGACACAAGACAGACAGGAGGACATCTGGGGAGTCTCCCCCCTTGACTAAAGGGACTGACACCAATTAATGTCTGGGAGAGAGATCCCTTCAGGGACGCCCCCATTGCACAGACAGTAAAGAAACCGGCTCAGAGAAGAATGGCAGGGTCTAACTCAACTCACAGGGAGGCCAGAATTAGAACCCAGGTTCCTGGCCTTCCTGTTTGACCCAGTTTCAACAAGGTGCATTTCAGGCCAGCAGCTGCTGATGCTGCATTTTCTCAGTGAGCTTTGGGTGGGTCTAGAGCCAGCCAACATGGCCTCAAGCCTACCTGCTATTCCCTAGCTTTGTGCTGAACCTGGGGAAAGACAGCAACAACCTGTGCCTACACTTCAACCCCCGCTTCAACGCCCATGGGGATGCCAACACTATCGTGTGCAACAGCAAGGAAAGCGGAGCTTGGGGGACTGAGCACCGGGAGCCTGCCTTCCCCTTCCAACCAGGAAGCACTGTGGAGGTGGGCAGGATGGGGGCAGGGCCTGGGGGGCTGGACAACGATGCCTTTAGTGTTCAGAGGCAGGCTGATCCTTCCTGGCTGTGTGATTGCCAGGGACTGTCATCCATGGGAGCTATTATCCAGGCTCTGAGCTGCTCTAGGGTGTCACTCACTGCCCTTCTCCACCCTCCCCCAGGTGTGCATCACCTTTGACCAGGCTGACCTGACCATCAAGCTGCCAGACGGGCATGAGTTCAAGTTCCCCAACCGCCTCAACATGGAGGCCATCAACTACATGGCGGCAGATGGCGACTTCAAGATCAAGTGTGTGGCCTTTGAGTGAAGCCAGCCAGCCCATAGGCCTCAATAAAGGCAGCTGCCTCTGCTCCCCACAACCCAGACCTTCATGTTAACAGTGTGTGTGTGTGTGTGTCTGTGTGCCGGGGTCCTGCCCAGGCCTGATCAATCGTCACTTCCATCCACTGCTCCGTGTGTCCCTCCTGGTCCCAGTGGCCTCTTCTCTTCCCTCATATTCTCCAGGTCAGGCAGAGCCCAACATATAGAGGGTTTGGTGCCGAGAGGATGTGAACCAGTCCCATGGTGGCAGACACACAACAATGGGAGGTGAAGGAGAGGTGAACGACAGAGCTTCATTTGCCGTCACGAGGGCCAGAAAGCCACTGTGCATGGTGGCTCATATTTGAAACCTATGAGGCTAGGACAGACAGATCGCCAAGTGTTGAAGATCAGTCTGGACTACTTATCGAGTTCAGGCCAGCCTGGCTACATGGTGGAGTCCGCTGGAAATAGTGTGCAGCCCTGTACTACTTGGGAGACTGAGGATCACTTAGAACTAGCTTGAGCAACATAGCAATGCCTCTTATAGGACAGGGGTAGTAAGTCAAGGGACCACAAGCTGTTGCTACAAGCCTTGTGCTTATTAGCTGATCTCTGAGTCTTGACTTTTCATTTGTGCAGGGGGATAATACAAAATTTACATGAGGGTTGTTGTGAGGTTAAATGAGGTTTTAAGGAGGATGGCAAGTCCTGCTCTGGGTATATCATGATAATGCCCTGTAGTTTGTGGATTCTTACTCTCCCTTCAAGACAGGCTTTCTCTGTATTTCTCTGGCCATCCTGGATCTCTCTTTGTATTATAGACCGGGTAGTCCTCGAACTCACAGAGATCTGCCTGCCTCTGCTTCCCAAGTGCTGGGACTTAAAGTGTGTGACACCACTGACTAGCTGTTACTATCTTTTGATGCCGGCCAATGAGAAGGGGAGAAAATGGGCCCTAAGAGACAAAATGACTCCTCAGTAGCTACCACATGGGGGAGCAGGCTTCCTAGCTTTATGACCCTCAGCCACAGGGCCACTCCCGTGGAGCCCAAAGGCAACTAGAGGACTAGACTAGAAGCTGCTACTACTGTGCCCTAACAGTGGGATCTGAGCGGGTGTCACAGCCCTTAATGTGGTCAGGGGCTGAGTGGGCCCTTCAGGGACACGGGGCAAGGACTGGGGTTGGGAGGCTGACTGGAAGACCTACAGACAGATGGTTCTGGGGCAGGTGCCTGCCAACACTAGCCCAGGTTCTCCCCCCTTGGGATACTGAGCCCTGTCCATCCCCCCCTTCCCCCCCCCACGCTTCCCAAGAAACAGCTGAAGGAACTGAGCCACGGTTCTGGAAGACTTCAAACATGAACCTTGTTAGGCTCTCTGAAACTCTCAGATATGGGGTATGCTGTCCTGAGGCTGGGGGCAGGCATGTGTGAGAGCAGCAGATCTCATTCTCTAGGACATCTGGCACCATCCTGGCAGGGTGTCTTGCATCCCCAGCCTCAGTTTCCCCATCCATAGCAGGACAAAAGAGTTCTCATACCAGTTGGTCCCCTGGGGTTCAGGAAGGGACTCCATAGGAGAAGGCCAAAGAGAATGGAATGCACATGCTTAGGGCTCCCATGAGCCACACCCAGCCTGAGGCTCCCAAGCAGCCCCTAGAAAGGTTTGGAAGTGTGGCTGTGGAGGAAGCGCCCTCTGCTGGGCTATAAAAAAATGTCCCTAGACTGTCTTCCTGTCTTCACAATTCACCATAGGGTTCTGGGACAGGAGCTAAGCACTAACCTTGTGTGAGGGATGACAACAGAGGAGAGGGGAGAGACCGCTGGGCATGGGATCAGAGAGACCTGAGTTCAAACACCAGTTCCGCCGCTGTGTGTTCTTGAACCTGTTACACAGCACCCTGTGGCTCAGCTTCCTTTTCTGTCAAATTGAGTTAACAGTGGTGCATATTCTGTGTGTTTGGAAACGCATCATCTCTGTACATGTGTGGTGCCTGGCACCTGGTGGGAGCTCAGAACATGCGGGTTCTCTTCACACCCTTTAAGGCTCAGTGTTCCCAGGAGCCTAGCAAACCAGTCTAGAGAAGTTAAAAAGACCACTTCTTAGACCTTTGGTGCCAACCTCAGAACACACCCACCCTCTGTCCAGCGGGCCTCAAGCTCCCTACGGAGCCACGGATGATCTTGAACAGCTGAGCCTCCTGCCTTTGCCTCTTGACTGCTGGACTGCTCTCAACTGTGTAGCCCCAGGCTGCAGCTGACTGAGCCTGACTTCTCAGTGAAACCACCACCAACAAAAAGAGGCAGCACAGGCCACAGCCTCATTCAGAAGGCATCCAGTGAGTGATGCACAAATCAGGGAGGAGTCTGAGAAGGGGCTGGCAAGAGAAACAGGCTCTGATTTACCAAGTCAGGCCACAGAACTTCTTTTTAGTCCATGCTGCAGGGTAGGACGGGGCAGCAGGTGGTAGTCCCACAACAGAAAGGAGGCACATTGTGTTTGACGCAATGCCGCTACTCAGAGGGGAGATACCGAGAGTGACAGGAGGGCGTGGTCCTCAGGGGGCAGAAGTGTGTATGTCTAGTACTCTGAAGCCTTTCCTTTAGATGGGGAGATGGGGTCCCAGTAGCCCAGGGTGGACTCCAATTTTCTATGCATTGGAGGATAACCTCCTATCTCCATTGCTAGGACTACAGCCATGTGTCACCATACCCAGTTTGGGGACCCACACATTGAAGATAACTTCTCACCATCCAACATGGAGTCTCCAAGTGGGGGACCCTTGTGGGAGGAATCCACCATCTACAGGGTGTCATGCCTATTGTAAGTGAGGCTCCTGATGAAAGTCATCTTTCCTGCCTTTCTAAAGTAGACACATTAGCTTCTGATGGAATGGCCAGGGAGCTGGGAAGGTAGACAAACCAAAGACAGGAAATCAGGCTCACCTTTTAGCACAATCCATTTCTTCTCCCTCCTCCCTCCCCCCCTGTGTAATCCTGGCTGTCCTAGAACTTACTTTGTAGACCAGGCTGATCTTGAACTCAGAGATACGCCTGCCTCTGTCTCCTGAGTGTTGGGATTAGAGGTGTGTGCCACCACCGCCTGGCTGCACAGTCCTTTTTTAGGTGACAGCTTGCCTCTCTATGTGCTTGGTACATACTAGGCATTCAATACTGGCTCTCTGGGTTTCTATCTGGAAGACAGCTGGATCCTAAGAGTCTGGGTTTTGTCAGATGTTACATATTACCCTGTGTACCACCACCTGTTCTGGGCCCCTTCTTTCCCTCCACATTGCTGGAGGCAGCCCTGACTCCCTGCAGCCTCCTGAGCTTCTTGCTGCAGAGGCCTTGTCCCCTGCACTATCAAGATCACAGACTTGGCCACAGGGCCAGTCCTTACAGTCAGGAACATGAGCCATGTCTTCAGCACCCAGCAAGCACAAAGCCTTGAGAATGGGGGAAGCCAATTGTACAATGAAGTCTCTAAAATCCCTGTCCAGTGTTATTTTACCCAGTGTTTTACATACATTCAACCCCCTGTGATGGTTAGTAGAAAGTGTGTTGTTAAACTCCCTTTCCATACTTGGGGAAACTGAGGCACATAGCTGCTCTGGCTTGTGCACCAAACCTGAGTATGGCAGAGCAATGTGTTATACACTCCTGACACAACACACTTGTTTCACCACTGTCATTGTTACCATAACTCTTTCCTGACAGCCTCGTCTCACATCTGCATCAGCCCCAAATGAACACTCAGAGACATCTATTAATTATAATACTGTTGGCCAATGACTAGAGCTTCTTATTGGCTAGCTCTATCTTAATTACTAACCCATTTCTATCAATCTAAGTATTATCTTACTGGAGTAAGGTCAGGGGACCTGTTACTGCTCTGGCGTCTTACATGGTGACTGCATTCTGCCTACACCTACCAAAATCCTCCTCATTTCCTAGACCCGCCTCTCTTGCTGCCCTATTGGCCACAGTGTTTTATTCATCAACCAATAAGATAAGCATATTTACAGAATGACAATTCCCATTATGTCATGGCTCTCAAAATTTGTTGCATGCAGAGCAGTAATCAGGGACATCTGAGAATGTGCTAGAAATGGATATTCTGTCCAAATGTGATGAACCACAAACCCTGGATCTGGGTTTCAGCAAGCCTTCTAGGGCATCTGTGCATGCCAAAGTACTGGAACCCTGTCTTTGTGACAGCTCTACAAAGTCACTACAATTATCTGTGCTTTATAAATAGGTAAGTGAGGCACACACACACACACACACACACACACACACACACACACACACACACAGGCAATGGGGACAAGGGCTCTGGGGAGATGGCTCAACAGCTAACAGCTCTTTCTTCTCTTGCAGAAGACCTGAGTTTGATTCCTAGCACCCACATGATGACAATTATTTGTAACTCTAGTTGTAGGGGATCTGATACCCTTTTCTACACGTGTGGACACTACTCCACTCATGTGATATACACATAAACTCACTCAGGCAATTTTTCTTCTTCTCCTTCTCCTTCTCCTTCTTCTTCTTCCTCGTCTTCTTCATCTTTTCAATTTAACTTATTTGTTTTTTGAGACAATGTCTCCCTATTATGTAATCCTGCTCTGGCTGTCCTGAAACTTACTATGTAGACTAGGCTGGCTTTGAACTCATAGACAGCTGCCTGCCTCTGCCTGCCAAGTGCTAGGATTATAGGTGTGCATCACCACCACCTTGTTGTTTTAATCGTAAAAAAGTAAAAAGGCAATTGCTTCAGGGCCACAAAGCTGGTAGATGAGTTACCAGTGTTAGAATTCAGGTATTTTTCCTCACTCATGTAAATCACCAAAGAGTTGACATCAGAACTCAGTTAGGATCAGTTTGTTTGTTTTTGATTTTTCGAGACAGGGTTTCTCTGTGTAGTCGTGGCTCTCCTGGGCTGTTAGACCAGACTGGCCTCTAACTCAAGAGATCTGCCTGCTGGCATTAAAGGCAGTGCCACCACTGCTCATCTAGGATTAGTGGTTTGTTTGTTTGTTGTTCGAGACAGAGTTTCTCTGTATTGTTTTGGAGCCTGTCCTGTAGACCAGGTTGGTCTTGCACTCCTCTGCCTCCCCAGTGTTGGGATTAAAGGCGTGAACCACCAACGCCCGGACAGAATCAGTAGTTTTTAGCCATCCATGAATAACTTCATATTGAGCGCCAGCTAGGGCCACACTAGTGATGGAGTCGCGGGGCCTATTTCTTACTAAAGCCATTCTGGGAAAAACCTGAACTGAGAGACAGGCTGGGAGGCTCCTTTAAAAGGTGGAGACAAGACGGCGGAACTGTAGAACAAGGCCACTGAACGCGCTCCCGGACATGTGAAACTGCTACACACGGAAGCGTTTTTTGGCTCACGGCAGCCACGCTGCCGGAAGCTTCCTTGTTATGGGCCGCAACAAGAAGAAGAAGCGAGATGGAGATGACCGACGGCCTCGGCTCGTCCTCAGCTTCGATGAAGAGAAGCGGCGGTGAGTGCTAGGGTCGAACCGGATTCCTGTCGGGCTGCCGGGAAAGGCCTTGCCGGGTCCAGGACGCGCTCGTTCACAGGTGGGATGGTGTCGCCCGCCATTCTCTCGCAGATCACCGCATGCGCAGATCTGTGCCTTGGATCGCCCGAATCCAGCCTGATCTATGGTCCCAGCATACAGCTGGCTCCCAGTCGTCGTCGACAAACGGCGAGCGAATGGGATAAGAGAGGTTTATGTCCATTCATTTTCTCATACTGAATTCAGCCAAGCTTGGGATCCGGAGGCTGAACCTCTGCGCTTCAATGTCACTGTAGATAAATGGCACGCTGTAGTGGGTCTGCGAAAACCCTAGTGCAGCACGCCAAACGAAACTGCAATTGCTATGCCTGGTGGTGTAGACCTGTAATCCTAACCACAGGGATGCTGATACAGGAGAATTGCAAAGTCAAGGGCTGCAGAGAGAGAGAGTTCAAGACAAGTCTGGACATTTGGGCGATGTCCCTGTCCCCAAAGCAATATAAACTTATTAGTTTAGGTTTAACCCTCCAGTACAACAACAAAATCGGGACCAGAGCAGAGATCAGATAGTAGGAGGAAACAAGAGTTGGAAAGGTGGGGGCATCCCTAGGTTCCACCCCACCAGTAGGTTCTGGGTGAAGGCCTTCTTAGAAAGCCCAATTAGAGGTGACTCCTACCAGTGTGGAAGCAGTCCCCACCTGCTCCGTGTTTGTGTGTACCCACCAAGGGGGCAAAGACCTCTGGGGAAGTAGGTGCCTGGGAAAAGCAGCGTTCTCTGTCATACTATGTGTTAACATTGCGCTTAAAGATGGAGCACATAATGAGACGAAGCTTATAGCACAGGTGTGTGGTCCGTTATACCACCTAGGATTATGTAAGTACACCTTGATGGTCCAGCTGGGATTAGCAACTCATTTCACATAAGGTACCCTTGTCATTGAATGACAACCATGTTCTCTGTGACCTTGGATAAGTACTCTAGTCTCTCCCTCAGTGTCCTTATCTGTAAAATAAGAACAGGCTGTTGAGAGGGTAGAATGGGTTGGGTAGGATAGAGCTTGGCCCTTACAGCACGGGAGTTTCTCCAGAGCCTTCTTTCCTGTGGTTCCTCCTGACTGACTCTCCCCTGCCTTCCTTCCTACAGGGAATACCTGACAGGCTTCCACAAACGGAAGGTGGAGCGGAAGAAGGCGGCCATTGAGGAGATAAAGCAGCGGCTGAAGCAGGAGCAGAAGAAGCTCCGGGAAGAGGTCTAGTACAGAGGAGGATGGGGGTTTGGAGGGGTGGGGGCTCAACTCCCAGGGAGGGGAGGTTTCGGATGGGTCTGATGGGGACAGAGCAGAAGGTGTGTGAGCATGTACAAAGTAGGCCCTGGGGGTGCGAAGGACGAGTGTTCTCTTGGGCTTGCTCTGTGAACCATGGTCTCACGCCATGGAAGTGAGCAGGCCTGTTGCCTGGGATGGACAGAAAGGCCATTCTCCCTGTGTTCCTTTCTGTTTTAGTATCTTCTGTGACTGTGATAGAAAACTCTTGGCAAAAGCAACTTAAGGGAGAAAGGGCTTTCTGGCTTTCAATTCAAGGGCACAGTCCATCGTGGCAGGCGAGTCAAAGCTGTAGGAGCTTGAATTCACATCCAGAACCAGGAAGCAGAGGGATGAAGGCATGCTGCTGCTCAGCTAGCTCTGTTTCTCCCCCTAATATAGCTCAGGACCCCAGCCAGGGAATGGTGCCACCCATAGTGGGCGGGTCTTCTCACCTCTACATAATACCCCATAGATATGCTCAGATGCCCATCTCCCAGATCATCCTAGATTCTGTCCGGTTAACAATTAACACTGTTACATCATCCTGTTTGACTTCAGCGCCACCAGGAATACCTGAAGATGCTGGCAGAGAGGGAGGAAGCACTAGGTAAGTCCCCAGCTAGGTCTCACAAGGGAAGCGTCTAGTGAGCCTGGGCTTCTGTGTCCCATGGTGGGGATAAGGAAGAATGGGGAGAAAGCTGGATAGAAGGTGATTTTCTTAGCCATAGAGATCTTAGTGATGATGAAGGGATCAGGGGTGGATCAGGGACCAGGGGACCCAAGCCACATGGTAAATTGAGGCTGTGCAGTTCTTGCTGTTACTTGCTGTCTCTCTCCAAAGCAGGGAGAAGCTGGAGCACAGAGGGATGATGGTCATTGCTAGCACTTTCATGTGGGTGGGAACTCTGGACCACTCTGTAGATGCAGAAAGAAAGGGTAGGTGGGGGAGATAGAAGGAAAGAATGGCTGGCTTTAGAAAAGCACCGTATGCCAGTCCCCTTCATCCGGGACTAGGAGGGAGGCCGGGGCCTGGCAGCCAAGACATGGCTGAAGGCTGGTCTCTGTCCATCTTGCAGAGGAGGCAGATGAGCTTGAGCGGCTGGTGACAGCAAAAACAGAGTCGGTGCAGTATGACCACCCCAATCACACAGTCACTGTGACTACCATCAGTGACCTGGACCTCTCAGGAGCCCGGATGCTAGGTCTGCCCCTGCCTGAGGTAGGTCCCAGGGCAGCCCTGGGGAAGAAGAGATTTAGGGGTAGATCGGTTTGTGGGGGCTGCTCGGTGCCTGCCCATATAGGGTGTCCTGCTGGAAGTGTGCCCCTGGCAGCTATCTTATGTGGCTCCTTTCATCAGTCAGCTGAGTGTCGCCATGGTAGACCTGCATGGGTATGGGGTGAGTAGTCACGATGCAGGGGTGAGGCCCTTGGTACTGAGTCCAGCTATAGAAAGTGCTCAACAGACCACTTACAGGGACTGCAACCATTGCATGACAAGCAGAACATATGCCCTTGGCATATGTGCACAAGTTTGTAATGTGGGTTTTGCATCCTCAATAACTTGTTCAATAATTGAAAACAACAGCATTCCAGTAAGTGGAACAAAACCCCTACTCCACTTCAAGCTATGCCAATGGCTTCTGTAGGAATTTCTATACCAGAGTCCATTCAGGCTTGCAAATGTTCAAGTCTTTTGAATAAAATGCTGTGGTATTTACATAGAACCTATGCAGGTCCTCCCTTGTCCTTTAATTTGTCCTTAGTTACTTAGAAAACTGGATGCCCGGCCAGCCTGATAGCTTAGGGGTAAAGGTGCTTTCACTACCTAGTTCCACAGCCCGAGTTCAGTCCCTGAAGCTCTGGAAGGAGAGAGCTGGCTCCTACAGGTTATCCTCTGACCTACACACATGCTGGGGTATACACTTCTCTCTCTCTCACACACACACACACACACTAAATAAATCAAAAACAATCTAAATATTCTCTAAGTCCTGCAGTGTTCAAAGAATAGCATGAATCTAAGTCTTTGAGAGATGACTCAGCGGTTAACAACACTTTCTGCTCTTGCAGAAGACCCAGGTTCAATTCCCAGCACACACATGGTGGCTCACAGCAGGCAGGCCAGCATAATGCCTAAGTCCTTACAACTCCAGTTCAAGGGGATCTGACCCCTCTTCTGACCTCTACAAGTACCAGACATGCATGTGGTGAATAGATACACATGCAAGCAATATATTCATCAATTAAAAAATCTAAAACAAAACAACAACAAAAAGACAAGAAATATATGTTCAGCACAGACACCATGTCTCCTTCCAGATGTTTTATTTCTTTTCATTCTGTGACTGGTTGACTCCAAGTGCCCAGACACCTCAGTATAAAGAGCATTTCCAGCCTGAGGATGCAGACTGTCCAGAATGTGAGGCCTTAGGTCCAGTCTTCAACATCACAAAACAACAGAACAAAACCACACACATTGCCAAGGTCAGGCATAGATGCACACAAGGCTGGGTGAAGGCAGAAGGACCTTTAGTTTAAGACCAGCCTGGGCCCTATCTCAGAGGGAGGAAATTCCTGTAGTGTCTACATCCTGGAAAGCCATGGCCTGACTGACTTGTACTTACCTGCTTTATGCTTGTCCTTCTCTAAGGCCTGACACAGTGTGTCTTGTCATTTTGCTGATGTTGCTATTGGTGAATGTTTAGAAACAGGCTGTCCTTTTTAGTCATTCTGGATCTGCTAGTGTGACAAACACTATAACCAAAACAACTTAGGGGGAGGAAAGGGTTTATTCATCTTATACGTCCAGGTCACAGTTCATCATAGAAGGAAGGAAGTCAGGTGAGAAACTCAACAAAGGAACCAGAGGTAGACACTGCTCACTCAGACTCATTCGCTCTCTAGTTCATAATCTGCTAGCTTTTTCATACAGCCCAGGGCCACCTGCCTAAAGAATGATGCCACCCAGTGTGGGCTTGGTCTTGCCCATAGACCAACTTAATCTAGGCAATTTCTCAATTGAGGCTTCTCTCAGATGACTTTGGGGTGTGTCAAGTTAGCAATTAAGGCTAAACAGGGCAGACATACACAGTGCATTTCTGTCCAGAGCCTTCTCTGAGCTTTATGCAGGCCTTTAAGGTGCTGGCCAGACTTGTGTGCTACCGGTAGGGTGCTCAGGGTGCCTGTCTACTCCTGTGACAGTCCATGTCCTTTGTTTCTCCAGCAAGGGGTCCTGGATGGGTCCCAGGAGGGGTTGTCATCCATGGAGAAGCCAGCCAAAGCCTTGCCCAGGAAATCCAAAGATCCCTTCCTGTCTCAGCGGTAAGCTCTGGCTTATAGTTCCTGGGGCCCATTCCTGTCTGGTACTAGTGGCTAGGCATGTGGACCTACCCTGGACTAGCGGGGCGAGGAGACTGTCAGGCTCTGTAGAGCCAGACCAGGGAGTTTGAAGTGTGTTTGGAGCTTGTCCCAGCTTCTCATCCATGAGTCAAATGATCAGTTCCCAGCCTCCCACCATTGACTGAGTCTCAAGGGTAAGCCAAGGCCCTGGCCTTACCAGCCTCCACTTTCCTTCTAGCATCTCCTCCCTCACAGCCACACTGCATGCACACAGTCGGAAGAAGGTCAAGAAGAAACATCCTCGGCCGGCCCAGGACTCCACCAAGAAACCGCCCAGTGCCACTCGTACCAGCAAGACCCAGCGCCGACGCAGGATGAATGGGAAAGCCAGGCACAGCGGGGAGTGAGCCCTCTAGAAGCCTATGGGTCCCCAGCCACGATATGTGGCTGTCCCTGCAGCCCAGCTATGCTAAGTGGTAACTGCAGCCTAGGCCAGAAAACCAGGACTTCTCCAGCATGGGGCCATCCTTGCTTGGGACCAGCCTGGGGTTTGAGCCCAGAAGCAATGGGCTTTCTAGAGCGCTGGCCCCAGAAGCCTGCAGGTGCGCGTCAGGGTTTCTTCACAAATGTACATCCATCTGGGTCTCAATAGTCCTTGAAACTCCTCGCCTGTATGCTTGTGATTTGTCCTGGCTTTGGTGCCATGCCCCAAAGTTGACTTCTGGGGTGATGGGAATGGTCAGGGGTCCATCTTCTACCTGTAGGTTTTCCTGAGGGTATTACAAGGTCATGTCATATCTGGGTCCCCTAGTCATAGCTGGAGAATAGCATGTCCCTTGTAGAATCCAGAGCTGTGGCCAACTGTGTTGGTATATGGTAATATTGCAGCAAGGAGACTGAGAAGCAGGAGACTCAATTAACAGTCATCTTTAGCTATAGAGGGAGTTTTATGCCATCTTGGACCATCTTGTCAGGTGGTGTCTGAAGACTGAGTTCTAGAGTCAGAAAGCCACAGTCAGGGATGGGAAGCTCAGCTCTGGGTCTTTCCTGGGGCTGGCTTGGCCTGGCCTCATCCCCTCCCTCCTTTCCTGCCTTCTCTGCTTTGGGACAAGCAAGGCAGGAAATGCAGGGATTTGGTCCCCATGTGTTGAGCCTCGTGTGTTTCCCTGTGTGAACCTCCATCAGGACCACCCTGAGACTGGAATGTGAGTAGTGTTGGATACTCGGCACCCACCAGGATCACACCTCATGGCTCACAGCATGTCTCTATCTCTTCATTAGAGATGTCTGCCTCCAGCCTCTTTCTCTGATGATGTGATGTCATTTCCAAAATACATTGGCAATTCACAAGAAATGATTGATGCCATATACCTTTCCTGTGTGCCATTGGTTTTTCTATCTGACCAAGGAAATTGAGTCACAAGTGTGGCCAGTTCTCAGAGCAGGGAGGGAGGTGAAGTCAGAACCCCTGGAAAACTTGTATCTCCTTCCAAGGTCCACCCATATACACAGGGCACCCCCCCCCCCTACACACACACACACCTAAAAACTTGTGCCTTCTCCCAGGATCCACCTACACTCTGAGCTTGGACTCTCTGTCTCTCCATCCTGGGCAGATTTGGGTCTGTGGGGACGTCATCAAGAGCAGTGAGGTTACTTGGGCATGGTGACACACATCTCTAGGCCTAGCACTTGGAAGCAGAAGAGGAAGGATAGATGTAAGGCATATCTTAGTCAGGGCTACAGAGAGCCAGCTTAAAAAAAAAAAAAAAGGAATGACGTTACTAGAACATGCTTGCACATGTTTGCAGTCCAGGCAGCTCATGAGGCCTAGTAGGAGACCCCCAAATTCTATGTCAGCTTGGGCTACATAGCAGGATCTAGGACAGTGAGGTTCAACCCCATATATCAAATGTTGGCAACTAGTTTGTGTAGTAAGGACTCTTGGTCTGAAAAGAAAGGAACCAGCCTGACGCAGAGAAACTAGAAGCTGGGTGGCAAGCTTTTAGATCTTCCCCTTGTAATTTTTGTTTGTTTTGGATAACTGCTTGAGCTCTAGCCATCGTATCTGCATTTCAGCTAGCAGAGAAGAGGAAGGGATGGAGAAGGACATAATCTTCCTTGGGACGGGGGTGTGTGTGCTCCCTGCTGGAGGAGAAGCACCAGCCCTGGCTGTTGTAGGCAGGGAAGTACCCAGGGGAGAACTCGCGGATGATCTACTAACAGGAGAGGATGATTGGGATACAGCTAGCAGGCTTTTCCCCAAGAAGAGCCGTGGGGGAGACTAGCAGCTAACGGCTCCCAGCTGGAACAACAGTGGGCAGTGACTCAGTCCAGGGAAGGCAGGCGGTCCAGGCTCTCCAGAGCAGGACAAGGGCGTTTGAGAAAACTTCTAAGCCGGGCCGACAGGAGAGGATGCTACCTGGTCCAAGGTCCCTGGAGAGCAAGGGATTGTGGGTTGAGAGAAGAAAGCTCTCACCAGGCTGAATGAAGTCACCGATGCGGCTTTATTTTAGAGAGGCCCTCTGGTGGCAGTGAGGAAGGGTACAGGCAGGTCTGAAACAACCCTGACAAACAGCAGGGAGAGGCAGGTTTGCAGGTTTTAGCTCTCCAAGCATTTCATGTCACTTGCCAGGTTCAGGACACTGCAGATAAGTGGTGAGCAAAGCAGCTCAAAGTGCTGTGAGCATGTGGTGAGGACTCCAAGGAGGGGACTGAGGAGAGATGGTAGCTCTAACATCAATGACAAAGACTAAGGCCACCAAGCTGGGTAACCATACCCAAAGAAACAAAGGCCTCCTCTCCTCCAGAGGGGATCATTCAGGGGTTCCTAGGCAAAAGACAGCCCATGAGGATCATGAATCCTGCCCAGGGTTTCAGCTGAGAGCTTTTGCTCCAGGTGGGGGTGGCAGAGAGGCCTTCCTGGAGGGAGTAGAATTTGAGCCATCACAGGGCAATGAAGATCTGTGATTCACCATTTCTGAGAGGCCTCAAGCTTACAGTGGCTTTAGTCACATTGTTGGAAGCCACCTTGACTTCATAGCAGCACTTAACGGTCCCTTGGATGTAAGCAAGCTTCCACCACCGGTCTGGTCTTGCCACTGTGCCTTGGACTTTATCCCCTTGACTGTGAGCCACAGTCAATGTTTACTAATTTTAACTCTGTTTTCCTAGGCAAGTAAATAGGTAAAAACAGGCCTGGCTGTGTATGGTCATCACAGGACAGCTCTTATGACCCCAGTAAAGGTCATCCGTACTGTTCTGCTCTGCCGGGTAGTCCTCTACATTGCTCACCATGACTCTGAACCCTCCATTACCCATGGGAGAAAGGACTGGGTGTTCCTTCCCCTTGCCAGGTGAAGACACAGGTTCTGGGCTCGAACATGGAGTCGTGGTACTCTCCAGATCTCTAAGGGGGTCTCAGCCAGGTGCCTGACCCAAGCAAAGTGTGGATGGAGCAGAGGCCCAGTGAAGAGACAATGCAAGTAGATGTGTGTCTAAGTTACACCTGTTGCTGCGATAAAATACCATGACAAGGGGCTGGAGAGATGGCTCAGCAGTTAAGAGCACTGGCTGCTCTTCCTGAGGACCTGAGTTAATTCCCACCAACCACACGACAGCTTACAACTGCCTGTAACTCCAGTTCCTGGGGAACTGACACCCTCACAGACAAACACGCAGGCAAAACATCAATTTACATAAAATAAGAATAAATAAGTCATTTAAAAAATGATGCCCCAAGTAATTAGGCTATTAACATCCCAAGCCAAGAAGCCTGGTCACCTTGGAGAGGCTTAAAAGAAAAAAGAAAAACTGACAAAAAGCCACTCATGGGAGAAAGGGTTTATTTTAGCTCATAGTTGCAGGTGACAGTTTACCATAGCAGGGGAGTTAAGGCAGGGCCTTGAAGAGCTAGACACGTCACATCCGGTCAAGAGCAGACAGCATAAATACAGATACTTATTTGTGCCCAGCTCTCTCCCTACATCTCAGGAAACTCTGTCTGTCTAGGAAAAACTCTGTCTAGGAAATGGTGCTGTCCACAGTAAGTGAGTCTTTCCACCTCATCAGTAATCAAGACAACCCCCCAAAGACAGGCCATCCTGATCTAGAGAGTTCTTCATTGAGATTTTACACATGATTGCAGATCGAGAAAAGATGATAATTAAAACTAACCATCACATCACTTATTTCTGAAGACCTGAGTTTGACCCCCAGAACCAACATAGCAATGGAAGGAAAGAACCAACGACTATGCAAGACTATTCTCTGAGCCAAATTCCTGCCATCTTCTAAATCGTTATTACTATTATTTTATGTCTTCTCAAGACAGGGTTTCTCCATAGCCCTGGCTGTCCTAAAACTCTGTAGACCAGGCTGATCTCAAACTTATAGAGATCCACCTGCCTCTGCCTCCAGATTGCTCCGGTTAAAGGCATGTGCCACCACCACCCAACTTATTTTTTTTTAATTTATTTTATTATTTATTGTGTATACAGTGTTCTATCTGCATATATGCCTGCACACCAGAAGAAGGCATTAGATCTCATTATAGGTGGTTGTAAGCCACCATGTGGTTGCTGGGAATTGAACTCAGGACCTCTGGAAGAGCAGGAAGTGCTCTTTAACTTTTGAGCCATCTCTCCAGTTCCCACCATCCAACTTATTTTTAAAACATGTCTTGTGAGCTTTGCACAGTGGCAGTATCGTAGCCAATGAGGTTTATCCAAGGCACAAGTTTCCCTAAAATATGTCTTGTAAATATTTTGCCTGTAAGTGCACCACTATGTGCAGTACCAATGGAGGTCAGAAGAGGGCACTGTACCCCTTGAACCAGAGTGATGGGTGAGCTATGTGGGTGCAGGTAACCAAACCCAGCTCCTCTGTAAGAGCAGCAAGTGCTCTTAACTGCTGTCATTTCTCCAGCCGATGGGAGTTCTGTTGGACCTGTTCATAAAAGATCGCCACAACTGGACCTGTTAACTATTTACCTTCCCTCATAGAAGAAGAGGACAGAGAGGATCATGGGACCCTTACTTAGTATGCCAGCCCTCCACCCCCATGAGTGGTATGCAATTCTGCTCTAATAGCATGTGGCCTCAGGCTGTAGATGAGGAAGAACTAAGGGGAGTTCTCCATCTATGCACCTCTGGGGAAACCTCCTTGGTAGAGACTTCCCAGTGCAGCATTTGTGGGGGAGCACTAACATTTCTGTAAGTAATCCCTCACTCTAAAAGGAAGTCCAATGCACTCATTGGTTCTGCAGAGGAAACAGTGGTGGAATAGTGCCTGGGGTTGTTGTTGGACCTTTGGGATGGGTAGACATTGCTTACACCTTCCCCTGGGAAGAGCTTTTAGCAAACAGCATTCTGCAAAGTTGGCTTTTGGCTTCCACAAATGTGTCCTTCATATGTCAATACATTAAAACAATCAAGTTAAATCCGTGTGAAGCCAGCAAGTCCAGAGCCTGAGCTGGAGACAGCAGGATGAATAGTGACAGTGGTCACTGCCACGACTGCCTCCACAGTGCCCTCAATTGAATCCTCTGAACAGCAGGCAGAGACCTGTGTTGGAACCGCAGATGTCCTCATGGTGCCTGCCACAATGGAGGCCAGGGGATTCTGGGCAGTTTGCTAGAGTTTGACTTCCCTCTGATAGGATGAGGGTGAGGAGGCAGCGAGGGAGGGAACAAACATGGCCATGTGGGGATCAAAGGGTAGCTTTGTCTGCTGGCTGCTGTTTCCTGGACTAAGCTCTCTGGGCCCCACCATCCTCCTCACCCCCCTCTACAGAGGGGCCTCATCCTATAGTTCTCTTTGTTCCCTGCCTTCTGCCATCCTCTTGGGCAAACACTCCAAAGTGAAGGTGAGTATACTGACTCACGATGCCCACCCAGCCCTGTCCTGCTTTCCACTCCAGGTCCTGCCATCCTTCAGCCTGTGGCCTGTCCAGGCCTATAGGCTCACGCCTTCTGGGTCTTCGCTAAGATGCATGGGTCTCTTGTTCTTCAATGAGCCCCAGCAGCAAATATGACTGACAAAGGGCTCCATAAATGTTTAATGAACTGGATTGTCATGCGGGCGGGCACCCTCAGTTGGCTCTAGGTTGAATTGCCAGGTAGAGACAGAGGGCTGAGCCTTGCTTAGTTTCAATTCAGTTGAAATACCCTTTCTGCCCCAGGCTCAGAGAGGTCAAGTAACTGTCTCAAGGTCACTCAGCCAAGAAATGTTAGAGGCTGACCCTGAACCAAGGTCTTACTAGTCCCTGTCTTACAGCTAGCCAGGATATGGAGGAAGCACATTGGCTTGTCAGCCAGCTCCATGCTGGGCAGGGATGGCTTGTTCAGGGCCTGTGTCTGCCCTCACTTAGGAAGAATCCACATTTGTTCATGCTTTCTTTTCTGAGTTCTCCACCAGACACAGATGAATGAGAGAATTAGCAAATGGGAGCATTCCACAGTGGCCCATTGAGTCAGACATCCCAAGATTTTTGGCCCAATTCTGGTCTTTATTAGCTGTGCCACCCTGGCAAGTCAATTGACATCTCTGATCTTCGTGCTGTATATAAAGACCTGTCTTAGGAGCCAGTGCACAATAGAGTTTAACTTGAAACATTAGGGTGTGGCTGTACATTTTGTAGCTGAGCCCAAGTCAGTGTTCAAATGGAGGTGAAGATACCTGAGCTGGGATGTTCTGTGGTCCCTGATACTCTGAGTGCAGTGCCGGGAGTGATGTGATGTTAGTACTGTATTCCATTCATATTTACTAGCTGTCTGGAACTGTTCTGCCTGAACAATTCATTTAGTTGGTTGGTTTCCGTTTTTTGGTGTTTTTGTTTTTGTTTGACCTGCTCTCATGTACCAATTTGTTCTGTAGCCAAATCTGGCCTTGATCTCCTGATCTTTCTTCCTTTTATTTACTTGAGACAGGGTTTCTCTGTGTGGCATTGCCTGTCCTGGAACTCACGCTGTAGACCAGGCTGGCCTTGAACTCATAGAGATCCTCTTGCCTCTGCCTCCCGAGTTCTGGGATTAATGGTGGGCACCTCCACCGCCGTACCTACCTCCTGGTTTTCTTGCCTTCACTTCCAGGTCACTGCTTCTACTGTCCCCACCTCCCAATTGCTGGATTTACAGCTGTATGTCATCAGCCTCTGGTTTTGCTTTACGGGAGTGTCTCGCTCTTGATCGAATTGTGCGCAATCCATTCTCCTGCTTTAGATTTTCAGGAGCTAGATGAGGAGTATGTGCCACCACACTGGGCTAGCCACACTTCATACTTTCCACGTATGCATTAGTGCCCTTTTAAAGACCTTAGCTAGAACGAGCCAACGGGAAAGAGACTAGAGGCCACTGGGCCAGCTTCAGCGCTCACGCCCCCAGGGACCTGACTGGACCAGGCTGCGGTAGCGCAGGCAGGAGAAACGTGCGGTGCGTCCCGCGCTCCAAGGCGCCTGGGCACCGCCCGCCTCTGCACCGCCCCTAGTCCTCTCTGGGTCCAATCGCACATTGATCATGCAAATGAAGCTCTGAGGGCGAGCCTATTGGAGCGCTGTGGGGGTGTGGTCTTACACGCACCTCCGGGCAGCGTTTTGATTCATTGTTAAAATATGACTGTGACCCTGGCACTAGCACCTCTACAGCCCGGTGAGTAGAAACCCGAGCCCAGGTTAGAACCCTGTGGCTAGCTGAACCGAGAGGGCCGGAGCCGGAGATCAGGGGACGGAGGCTGAGGGAACCCGAAGAGCCGGTAGACCGGCTGCAGGAAGAGGGTCCATTCTCAGGGCGGGGTGTGCAGATGCGCGAAGGGTTTTTGTACTTTCAGTCTTACTATCTAAGGTGCATTTTAGGGAAGATTTCTGCCAGTTGGTTGGGGGTCGTGGAGGAAACTGGAGACACAAGGAACACATGAAGAGTCCTTGTCTCGCCCCTGGAAAAGGAGCCACATTCTCCATCCAAGACCATGCTCCTCTTGGTGGTTGGACCGGGAAAGAACAGCCCAGGTTGGTGGGGCACATCCACCCATCCACCATACAGGGGACGAAGTAGAGCAGGTAGATGGCTGCCCAGGGAGGAACCCAAGCCCCGTGGATCCTCGTATGACGGTTCTGTTCTCCAAGAGAACGACCTGGAGCCCCAGGGGAGGACCCAAAATTCTTCAGCTCAGCTGAGATTGGCAACAAAGTTTGATCCCCCAGCTCTGTCATCACCGATTAGGTCAGGTATGAGGTGACCCTGAGGTGCACTGAGGTACATGGGCTTGGGGCGGGGGCGAACTGGATACCTCCCCTGCCAATACCTTCCCAGGCTGTGGGTGAGTGAGAGGGTAGCAGTCTCCTGACCCAGAGTCACTTCCAGGGTGTGGAGGACATTGTAGACTCCAAAACAGAGCGGGCTAGACTTGGTTCAAGACCCCCAGCGAGGATGGAGGTGTTTCTCAGTGGTTAGAGCAGTTCTCTAACATCTGCCAGGACTTGGGTTTGATCTTTAGAAGTGTGTGTGTGTGGGGGGGAGAGACACACACACCACACCATACAGGACACCAGTGGTTCTTTTTTTGGCTAAGTTTAGTCACATGCATACTTTGTGACCTTAGGTGGTTGTTCACTTCTGTCTAAGATTTGTCCTTGTCTGAAAACTACCTGGTCAGGCTTTTGCATCACTCTGCATTTGCCAAGAGACTTGGGCAGCTTGGCAGTGTGATCCAGTACCCTCATGTTCACCTCTGGGCTTTGAGGGACAGACCACAGCCTCCAGCTGGACCGGTGCCACATGTGTGTCAGAGAACCTCTCTGAGCCTTGATTGCCTCCTCTGAAACTGGTGGTAACTTTTGCTGAGTAAGAGGGAGCTATAGGTTATAAGGCTAGACACTTTGGATGACTTAGGGGACCTTCTTTCATGGTGAACCCTGGGCCTCAGCACTGTGATTCTAACTGGATAGATAACATAGAAAACAGAATTATGGGGGTTTTGTTGTTGGCTTCTTTATTTGGTGTGTGTGCATGTGTTACATGTTTGTGTATGTGTACATATGTGTGTGGGTACATGTGGAGGAAAGAGGGTGGTGCAGGGATTTCTTTCTTTCTTTCTTCTTCTTCTTCTTCTTCTTCTTCTTCTTCTTCTTCTTCTTCTCCTCCTCCTCCTCCTCCTCCTCCTCCTCCTCCTCCTCCTCCTCCTCCTCCTCCTCCTCCTCCTCCTCCTCCTCCTCCTCCTCCTCCTCCTTCTTCTTCCCCTCAATACTCTGTGTAGTCCTAGATGTCCTGGAACTCACTCTGTAGACCAGGTTGGCCTCGAACTCAGAGATCTGCCTGTCTCTGCCTCCCGAGTACTGGGATTAAATGTGTGCACTACCACCGCCTGGCAGATGATGCTGAGTTTCTTTTTCTGATGGGTCTCACCGAGCCTGGAGCTGGATAGCTGGATGACTTGGCTAGACTGGCTAGTCAGTGTGCACCAGGGACCCTGTCCCCATGCACATCTTCACCTCCCTAATGTATAACATCACGATAGGTTATATGGTTATATGTTCTGGGTGTTCAGATGCAGGTCCTCAAGCTTGTTGGCAGCTCTTTTTGTTGTTTTTGTTGTTGTTGTTGTTTTGTTTTTCAAGAGATGGAAACTGTATATGTTACCTACACTGATCCCAAACTTGCACACTCACAGTGTTCTGAGTCGCTGGGATCAAGGGGTGTATAGCACCTACCACCTATGGCTGGAAACTTGCTTTTATTGTTCATTTGCTTTTATTTGTTTTCCCAGACAGAGTTCTCTGTGTTGTTCTGGCTGTACTTGGACTCGCTTTGTAGATCAGGCTGGCCTTGAACCCATAGAGATCCATTTATCTCTGCCTCCTGAGTGCTGGGATCAAAGGCATGTGCCACCACCTCCCAACTTTGTCAAACTTATTTTTTTTTTTCTCATGAAAACTTACATTTTTATGAGCAGTACAAGGAGAATATAATTCAGGGTCCTTGGGACATTGACCAACAATATATAATAAGGATTAGAAATCACATGTAAATGCTTGACAGTATGTTTAGAAACTTGGTTGTTGTTGCTGTTGATAAATACATGAACAGAAAAATGGGTAGACAGCTTTGTCTGGCTTGGGCCCACCAGTCATCCAGTTCCTGTCCCCAAATCCTTCCCAGGCCCCACCTAGAGAGCCACTGGCTCACGGGAGCTGCCAGGTGTGACTCACCTGCCATGGAGGAAGTGGCTATGAATGCCCCAGATGTACATTTTGAAGCTAGTGTATCTCCCAAGAGCCACTGTTTGAGCTGCTGTCATGCTGGGGAGGTCCACGGAGCAAGATACCAGGTAGGCTGGCTTTCCCTGTGGCAGGTGGTTCAGAATGTGGGGTCAGTGATGGGTTGGGCCATGAACTTACAGTTGAAGGAGCTGCTTCCTCCTGAGCTGTGTGCCATTTAGACTGTGTTAATATTCCTACACTTTTTCTACTTTCCAGAGGCCTTTTACTTACTTATTAATTTTTTATATGTATAAACCAAGATTTTGGGTCAGCTTGTGTAGTCATTTGGAACGAATAGTTCTTGAAGTGAGCCAGTATTTCACTGGTTACTAGGGAAGTGATGTTAAATGAAGCTGTGACATCATCAATGATTTTAAATGAAGCTGTGACATCATCAATGATGTTAAATGAAGCTGTGACATCAATGGTGTTAAATGAAGCTGTGACATCATCAATTATTTTAAATGAAGCTGTGTCATCATCAATGACATTAAATGAAGCTGTGACATCAATGGCTCCAGGAGGCTGGTAGTCTAGAAAAGCCATGGGCAGGAAGAAAGGAACCAGGGAAATGGCTGTTTCAGAATAGCTGTGGTTGGTGCTATGAAGGAACAGGGTTGTCAGGCCACCGGGAAAGTTCTCTGCCGACCTTTAGCAACTTGATGAAGGCTTGCTATTGAAACTAGGAAAAAGAAGAGGGGAAGGGAACAGTATGTCGTGTACAAAGGTTTTGAGGCAGAAAGGATGAAGTACATTGGACTCATTGGTCATTGAGAGGGAGGTGGATCCTGGCTCTCATCTGGCTTTGTGTGCTTGGTTTAGTAGACATGTTGAGGACCTTAGATTGCATCTCAGTTGTCACGAAGTGACACTAAGGATTGTAAACAAGACAGTGACTAGAGTGATTCAGTCTTCATCTTCAGTGTTGCTGTGATTACTGGGCGAAGTGTGGAAGGAGGGAGGAGAGAGAGAAATGAGGGGCAAAGGTGGAGTTGCTACAGGTATGCATTCGGTCCTGAGTTGATGGTAACTTGAGATGGGGACAAAGGACTGTCCACCCCAGAGTCAGTTTTTACTACCATGCCCCATGCACAGAGACTTGTGTCCTTCTGGCTTCCTCAGTGACCAACCTCCAGAGCTGAGCAGTTATCACTGAGCTTACAAGCTGAGGTAACCACTGAAGCAAACGGGATCTGAGCTCAGTGTCCCTCTCGAGCAGTGACGTGCCCCCCCCAACCTCCTGAGAAGGAGGGCCACACAGCTGGCGTGTGCTCCCAGCCCTCCAGATGCTCATCTCCATCTTCTGGGCCAGCTTTGCCTCCTATTACTTGAAATTAAAAACTGATTGGGGGTTGGCAATGTGACTCAGTGAGTAAGGGCAAAGAAGCTGGGAGTCAGGTGTTGGTGGTGCATGACTTTAACCCCAGCACTCAGGAAGCAGAGGCAGGTGGATCTCTGTGAATTCAAGGCCAGCTTGGTCTACAGAGCAAGTTCCAGGACAGCCAGAGCTACACAGAGAAACCCCGTCTCTAAACCACAAAAGAAGAAGGAGGAGGAGGAGGAGGAGGAGGAGGAAGAGGAGTAGGAAGGAAGAGGAGGAGGAGGAACTGGAGATATGGCTAAGTGGGTAAGAGCATTTTGCTACTCTTGCAGAACCTGAATTCAGCTCCCAGTACCCACATGGAGGCTCAGAACCATCTGTAACTCAAATTCCAGAGGATCCAACACTTTTTCTGACCCTGTGGACACCGCATGTATGTGGTGCCGATACAGACATGTAGGCAAGCAATCATACACAGAAAAATAAAACAGAACTGTGCATGGTGACCCACACCTTTAAATCCCTGAACTTGGGAGACAGAGGCAAATGGATCTCTTTGACTAGTTCAAGGACAGCCTGGACTGCATAGTAAGTTTCAAGTCAGTCAAGGCTACAGAGATTTTGTCTAAAATAAATAAATACAATAAATAAATAAGTGTGGAAATGCCACTCTCCAGTGTCCATATGCACATATATGCACCTAACATGCACACACCTGACCTTTGTTTAGAGACGCAGCAACACAGAAATAGGACAACTGCCTAGCATGAACTAGCCCATGACTTCCATTCCCAACATTACATAGAACAAGTTGGAGTGTTTGTTTTTTGTGAGTTTTGTTGTTGTTGTTGTTGTTTTAGTTTGTTTGACAGGGTTTCCTTGGCTGTCTTAGAACTTGCTCTGTAGACAAGGCTGGCCTGGAAGTCACAGAGATCTGCTTGTCTCTTTCTCCTGAGTCTTGGCGTTCAAAGTGTACACCACCACCACACTGCTAACAAAGCAGGTTTTTATCTGACCCTTATCAAGTCATCTCTTCTGGACCTTTCTGGCTGCCTCCCTGGATCCTATTCCATGATGCTCCGAGGTTAGATAGGAGGCAGTGGACAGAGAGTCTCTGTTTCCCCAGGGACCCAGCATCTGCCCTTGACTGCTTGCTGTCCCTGGCTGGCTTTGTCTGTACTGTCCACTGTCTCTCCAGATCATTCTTATCACATGTCACCAATGAACCAAATGTGGCCAGTGTTCCACCTTGACCCAAAGGATTCTGGGATCTTGGCCCCATTTGCTTCTATGTATCAATCCGACACATGGAGCACAAAAAAGGCCTATATTCAAAAGCATCACCGGCTTGTTTAGGGCAGTGCATCCCTTAGCTGTGTCCCCACCACATCTGCCACAGGGGATGGCCTAGGCTTCCCTGCTCATGGTTTCAGCTGCTCTAGATTTTGTAGAAATGGCTCTGATCACAAAGTGTCCCCTATGAGCTACTGGACATGATTAGCTGATGGTCATATGATGTTTCTTGGCATCTTCAGCTTCTGAAATCCCTGGGCTCCAGACACTCCTGAGTCCACAGGCTGGGCCTGGTGGAAACTGAGCCTGAAGTCACAGTACTGAGCAGGCTGTGGCCAGGTTTGGAGAGAGGCTGTGTGGAAGGGCCTTGCTTTACACTAGGGTCGCACAGACCTTTGTATGAGCCTCCCCTTCCCTGTCCTTTTCAGTCAAACTCTCTTTGTAGCCCAGCTGTGTTTTTGTGCTTATGACAAATTTCACCTCATGTAATTCCTCTCATGTCCCCTAGGGGGTGGCTGTGGTTATCATGACAGTTTTATAGGTGATACAATTGAGGCCAAGTCACCTAGCCAAGGTCTTGGCCACCCCTCTGCCTCCTTTTCATAGACAGTAAGGTCCAGAGAGGGGAAGCCACCCAGTGAGGTCATCCAGCTGGGATGGGACTCAGGCCTGTTATAGGAGAGACTGTGACACTGACTAGGCAGGAAATCAGAGCTAGGGACTGACCACTGGACATGGTCATGTGAACAGAGGGAGGGGTGGGGCTAAGGATGAAAGCAAGAACGAGGTGCCATGTTAGCCCTGCGGTTCATGCTGGGTGGGGTCTTGGGAAGTACAAGGCTTGGGTTGAGAGTCTGCTCCCTCCTTCTTGCCATGCTGTCCCCTGGGTAGCTGAGGCGCCAGGCCCGGCTGTGGATCTGACACCTCCGGCTAGCTGGCTTTGATCAGAATCTGGCTATGGGGCAGGTGTGAAACTGAATCCTCATGGTCCCTCTTTGGCCTGGATATGGCTGCAGACTCCTAGCCCTTCCTTAGCACATCCTGGCCTTCTTCATCGTGGTTTGCTTGAATTCTAGAGCACTCCTGCCCACCCAGGGCACTGCCTGGGCTACAGCCGCTGTCCCAGTCACTGGGCTCCAGGGTCCCCAGGGAGACTCCCAACAGGCCTGCTCTCAGGTGAGCCGCAGGATCGGGTTCCTCCGGTTTCATGTCGTGCATTGTTCTTGGCTGGGCCCCGGCTTATGAAACAGTAATGAGGGGCCCTGCTCCCGAGGCTGGCCCCTCTAAGGTTTCTGCTGCCTGGAGCACTGCAGCCACTACGGCCCAGAGTCAGGGCCTGGGAGGGCAGCAGTGTGGGGGCCTGAGCCGGAGCCCCCCGGGAACGAGAGTGCTGACAGCCGCCAGCTGCCACTGCGGGAGCCCGATGCCCAGGTAACCTGAGAGGAGGCGGGGCACAAGGTGCCAAGGCCCTGTCTCCCACCACCAAGGGAGGTGAAGGGAATGGGGGGGCCTTCTATGAGGGGAGCAGCTGTTTCTTCTAGCTGAGCCCAGTGTCAGGCTTTCCAGGTGTGGCCTTGCTGTGAGCAGTGCCAAGGGCACGCCTCTGGCGTGGGGGCTGTGACCTCCT
Source organism: Cricetiscus sungorus (assembly GCA_030556225.1). Taxonomy (NCBI): domain Eukaryota; kingdom Metazoa; phylum Chordata; class Mammalia; order Rodentia; family Cricetidae; genus Cricetiscus; species Cricetiscus sungorus. The sequence goes on along the minus strand of JANBXA010000031.1, from coordinate 23,231,715 downwards.
CTTTGGGGCCCCTGCCTCTCCTGTAGTGGAACAGAGCCTTCCGTTTCTTCTAGCTCTCACTGGCCCCTCCACTTTCAGACCTCTTCTTCCTTTCCAGGCCAGGCCTGTCTGCTCCTTCCCTCTTGTTTTCTGGATGCAGGGGTGCTCTGGGCCTTTGATGCAGTCCGTTCTCAGGCATGCACTCACACATTTGTGTTTACATAATCTTGGACACATTTATGCACCAGCATAGCTGGCAGGCCTGTACACATGCAATTGGGCATATATCCCTCAATAATGATGTACACATGGGTGCCCCCAAACCACAGGTATTACACACACACACACACACACACACACACATTCATGTACACGTGTGCATATGTACTCCAGGTACCCTGCTGACTCTGACCACAGTCCCCAGGGAGGGCACTGCCAGCTGATGGAATAGCTGGTCTCCTTGAGCAGGGAGGTCCCAGGAGATGATTTCTGGAGACACCCACCAGTTTGAGCTGGGAGGGACTGTCTGGGGGAGGGGGAAGGGGAGTCCCACGTGGGCCTGAGCTGTCTCCTCTCTCCAATGCTGGCCCAGGAGCCTCACGGCCCTTCCAGTGCCGAGCCACCTTACTGCGACCTGCCCTGCTGCCCACTGGCCCCCAAGGACCCACTTGGCACCACCAGCTGTGCTGGCCACTCTGTGGAAGGCCTTGGCCTCAGGCAGGGGCCTCAGAGGTGGGTAGAACCCCAGGTTCCAGGGACGGGACCCCTGGGGGGGATGCCCATACCTTCCCTACATGCAACTCTTCATGATGGCAGTGCCCATCTACAACAGCTGGTGTGGGTCATGTGGCCAGTCCACAAAGTCTGGGCACAGAGGGCTCTGATGGTGGATGTATTCCAGGGGTTCTTGGGGCAGAGGGACCCTGGAAAGCTCACAGAATCCTTGTTTTACCTGAGTCTCTGACCCTAATCCTGGCTGACTTTCTTGGTGGCCCTGACTATCCCATAATTCCGTGAGGTGGGGAATAGCTATGTATTTCTTCTAGTTCCTGTGTACGGTTTTAAAAGCTGAAGGAGCTGGATGTGGTGGCAGATGGATGTAATACCAGCATTCAGGAAGTGGAAGAAGAGGGTTTGGAGTACAAAGCTGGCTTGGGTTACATAGCTAGACTCTGTTCCCCGAAATCCCCCAAAAGATTGAATGGTCCTATCAGCCAGGGCACCTACTGTTACTCTGACCCGACTGGGTCCCCAGGCTTTGAGATCCCCTCCAGTCCAAGCCTTAATGGGCCCCAAGTTCCCTACTGGGGTCTTGAGACCTTAGGAGGCCATGGCTTGAGTGTCCAGAGAGCTGGATCCCAGTTCACATCTGCTGTGCTGGGCTGTGGGACCTACCACATGCTAGTTTATCTTTTTAGGCCTCACTTCTCCTGCTTGTGAAACAAGACGGGCTGAGGGTGTATCTCAGTGACAGGTAGTGTGCCTAAGAGCCTGGGCTTCATTTCCAATATTACAGAAATTAATTTTAGAAAGAGACGCTGGACCAAATCCTCATTGTTTGAGGGCATATGCTCCCCTTGGGTGGGCATTATTTTAGGAGAAAAAGAAACAGGAGGCTCTGATGGTCAATGAATTTCCTGTAGGACTTGTTGAAGCATTTGACTTGCAAACCTGCATTGTGTGCTTTAGGCATGAAGGTTGGGATGTGTGCAGAATGTTTCTATCTCCTTAACTATAGATTTCATCTATGGTGTCATCACTCCATACTATTTTATAGGCCCATATGTGGGTCTCTTTGGGATGCCATGAGCTGTAAGCCTCTTGAGTGGGGGCCATAGGGACTGCTTCTGTCAAATGCATTTATTTCCACAGCTCCCGCCATTGGAACTCACTTCCCCTCACAACGCTTAACACCTTTCATCTGCCAAACTGGCTCAGTGTCCCCATACCTGCTCACTGAAGGGGGCTTTGGCCCTGCCGTTTCCCAGGGCTGTGGCCTTTGCCAGGCTCCTGAGCCCCCAGAGCCTGGGTTTCTTCATCTATATGGTGGAACCCTCTCTCTTGGTAGGCTGCTGCTATAGCTCTAGGGGCTGGCCCATAGACAGCCCAGCCCAACCCAATGCCCTCAGTTCTGGCTTCTTGTTCTGTTGCTACAGACCCTGGCATGGTGTGAGCACTCCCACATATACTAGAGGGCAGGCAGGACTGAGTCCTTGACTCTGTTACCTTTTAGGAGAAAATAATTGTTCTCTCTCCTCTCCCAGAGGCTGGTCCCCAACAGCTGCTCTCCCTGCAGAGGGCCCTGCGGTGGTACCCTACCTGGAGGAACCCAGCTCTGACACCAGCTCCAGCCAGGACAGCAATACCCCTCATGATACCAGCATTTCTTCCTCTGTGGTGAGCTGAGGGCCAGGGTCTGGGGACAAGAACAGTCATCCAGTGTCCTCAGCCCTAGAGACAAGAGCTCCAGAGGAAGGCTGAGCCTCTCACTGCAGAACGTTGGCCCAAGCCTGGCCATTGCCTTCCCTGATGGGAGGAAGGTGAGGGCATCTCTGGACAGGCTCAGGGAGGGTGGTAGTGTGGACAGCTGGAGGGGAGCATTCAGTCCACGGGGGACTTTGGATGAGTCACCAGCTGCCTCAGGTCTCAGGGCTGGGAAATAGGCATGGTTTCCAGAGTGAGCATGAGGCTGGGCCCAGCTCTGCCCTGACTACATGCTGCTGAGACTATGACCAGTCCTGGTGTTGATTTCCAAAGGAGAAGGGAGGGAACAGGTTTGGGAGCTGGCAGGAGCTAGCAGGAGAGAGGAGCCAGGAGGCTGTCCCTAGGCCTTCACACTTTCAGACCTGTCCCTTTAGACCCTAAAAGAAAATGACGGGAGAACGAACTTCACATAAACAGCCTAGCCTGTTCACACATGTGGTGGGTACCTTGCACAGGTCTCAGTGGGCCTGAGTTCAAGCAAGGCCCTCCACCCGCCCCCCTCTTTGCTAGAGACTTCTGTGGCCCTGTTAGAGACTGAGGCTCAGAGCAGGGAAGTAACTCACTTAAGACCACACAGCTGGGAAGCAGTGGCCTATGGTTTCTATCTGTGACTTTGGCCCAGATTTTGATTTTAATGGCTTTTTCAAGGCTGACAGAAGGTTTGCTGAGTTATCACTGGCTGAGAGCCTCACTCAGGTGGCAGGTGCCTTGAAAACCTGTTTTTCTAGCCTTCATGCTGGGATACAGGTCTGGGGTCTTTCTCTCCAACAAGCTTTCTCCTTTCCCAGCAGGACTGGGACACTGTTGAGAGGCCAGGGGTGGTCCCCGATGGGGACAGACTCAATGTGATGATCCCAAGGAGGCCTCAGGAGGGGCTGAGGGCTGACGGTGCTCGAAGGGTCACCAGGTCTCCAGCTGGAGGAGAACCAGCAGGCCAGAGAGACGAGGGTGAGTATTCCAGGATGGTCTCATGGCCTCGGAGTGGTAATGGCTTGGGGCCTGCAAATAGCCATCTCACTGGCTCAGCTTCCTTTGAGGGGCAGAATCTCTCTCTCTTTTTTAAAAAAAGTCATTTGTTTTTATTTTATGTGCATTGATGTTTTGCCTGTGCATATGTCTGTGTGAGAGTGTCTGATCCCCCTGGAACTGAAGTTATAGACAGTTGTGAGCTGCCATGTGGGTGATGGGAATTGAACTCAGGTCCTCTGAAGAGTAGCCAGTGTTCTTAACCACTGAGTCATCTTTCCAGCCCTGAGGGCCTGGATTTTTTTTTTTTTTTATTTCCTGAGATGGGGTTTCTCTGTGTGTAGCTCTGGCTATCCTGAAACTTGCTCTGTAGACCAGGCTTGTTAAGAATAGTTTTTCCCTGCAGGTCTGGTCCCACTACCAGCCCTGATTAACACACAGAGATGCTGTATTAGATATAAAGCTGTTGGCCGGTTACTAATTTCTTATCGGCTAGATCTGTCTTAAATATTAACCCATTTCTATTAACCTAAGTATTTCCACATGGTCTTATCTTACCGGGAGAGGAGCTGCTGTTCTTCTCTCTCTGTCCTCCATCTTGAATCTTCTCCCTACGCCTTCCTCTCCCCTCCTAGTCTCCTAGTCCCACCTATTTGCTTTCCTATTGGCCAACAGTGCTTTATTCATTAACCAATATGAGAAATATATTTGCAGAATGACATCTCCCATCACAGGCTGGTCTCAAACTCAGAGATCTGCCTGCCTCTGCCTCCTAAATGCTGGGATTGTGTGCCACTACCACCTGGCAAATCTTAAAAATAGAAGTTCTTGTATCATTTGCCATGCTGCCCAACTTAAGGATACTTTCCCTCAGTTGAAAGATTAGGGTCTCTAAGTTCTAAGAGGTTGAAGCTGGCTGAGTCAAGTAGAACCCCTGCATAAACAGAATGATAAGGGTGGGACTTCAGGTGTGGCTGGACCCAGGTGATCAGATAGTGCCAGGTCTCTTCTCCATTCTTCCTTCTGCTGAAGTGGCTCCATTTTTAGTCACACACTGGTGTAATAATAGCATGATGACCACCAAAGGGGCCAGCTTGTGTCTCAAGAAGAAGGGCACATCTGTCCTGTGACTACAGTTAAGTCTCAGGAAGGGCTCTCACAGGGACCACTGGGCTCATCTTGATCACTGCCTGGCCTCCTATGCAAACCTCATGGCCTGAGCTAGGCAGAAGGGAGTCCCCAGAGGACATCAGGGTGCTGTTCTGAAAAAGAGAAAAAGAGAAAGACAGAGAGATGGGTGAGGGGGCTACTGTTATGCCAAGTCCACGGAGGTTGGTGAGTCTGGCCAGTATCTTGCTTGGATACTGGCCAGCATGGTGGGCACGCAAATCTGGCCTTGATTTCTCTTTCAGTGTGGTCAGGATGCCAGAATGCCCTTGTCCTTCCTGATGGCAGCCCTGGCTTTCCATGGTCCTTACAGGAGTCTCATCAGTCTGCATGTGTGAAGTTTTGGTGAAGATGCCCTGGGGTCTCAGGGAGAGTTAGCACTGACTCTTGCCTTACAGAGATCAGCGCCTTGCCAAGCAGACAGACAGGACAGAGGCTTGAGGGAAGGGATGGGGCCTTTTGTTTTGTTTTTCTTTTCTTCCTTAAAAAAGACTTATTTGTTTATTATGTATACAACATTCTGCCTGCATGTACCCCTGCAGGCCAGAATGTGGCACTGAATCTTATTATAGTTGGTTGTGAGCCACCATGTGGTTGCTGGGAATTGAACTCAGGACCTCTGGAAGAGCAGTCAGTGCTCTTAACCATCTCTCCAGCCCTTTGCTTTTTTTTTTTCAAGACTAGGTTTCTCTGTGTAGCCTAGGCTGTCCTGGAACTCCCTCTCAGATCAGGCTCTCCTTGAACTCAGAGATCCACCTGCTTCTGCCTTCTGAGTTTTGGGATTAAAGGCATGCACCACAACTGTCCAGCTATGGAGGGTCATTTTTATTCAAGCCACCAAAGATGGTACAGGGCTGGCCCAGGAGAGGGCTGTTTGGATGGAGGAGAGCAGGTCAGAGAGACAGGACTATGTGGCCAGTTAGCAGCTGCAGTTTAAATGTGGATGGGGTAGGTTGTGCTGGGCCTCTTTAGCCTTGCCAAGGAGATGGGACACTTTTCTCTTAAGCATGGTTTGGGTGTGAAGTCAGAATGATTGGAGCAGAGTGAGACAGGAGCCATCTAGTAACACCTGGTTCAGCTGATGCTGATGCTGATGCTGATGCTGATTCCCAGGATGAAAAGTTATCCATCAACTGGATGATCAGGGTACCCACTCACAGTGTTCTTCAGACCACAGTTTACATGCAGGAAAAAGCTCCTGAGGCTGGGGAGCTTTGCAGATGCTGCAGCAGCCAAGAGGCCATTCAGTGTCCCCATGTGCTGCCTGGCGACAGCATAGCACATGACACCAATCACTTTCCTTTCAAATCCTGATGGTAAAATGCTCCGGCTGGGTATGGGGAGTGTCTGTCTGTGATCCTGGTTCAAGTGAGCTTTGGATTCTGTGTAGCTGAGGCTGCTCTGGAATTCCTGATCCTCCTGTCTCCGCCTTCTCCATGCTGGGATTATAGACAGCCCCATACAGCCAGGCTTTGCTTTCTTGCTCTTGAAAGTGTGGGTGGTATCCGCATCGGTGACCTACTTAAGCCAGAATCTGTGGCCCCTGGCCACCTGGTGGCCATTTGCAATATTGCACCCAGGGACTGAGCCTCCCCGAGGCTCATCCCAGTCAGCACAGCTTCCTGGAGGCGCAGGACACAGCTGAGTACCTGTCTTGCATGGAAGCCTCATCTTGTGAGAGTCAGGCTCCTATGGCACAAACGGTAAGGCCACTGCAGGCAAGGTAGAAACAGAACCATAGGTGGGAGCACTGTGTGTGTTGCACCTCTGCAAGTTCCAGAGGCATCATGAGAATGCAAGGCCCTATCACACAGAGCTGTTAGGGAAGGGCAGGTAATCAAGGCCCTAGGCATGAGGAAGGTACATGGAAGGCAGGGAATGTAAGTACCAGAAGGACAGTGTCTGCTTCAGACAGAGGTACCAGCAAGAGCAATGGCCCTGGGTGGTGAGGCTCCTATGTTGTTAGAGAACCTCAAAGAGTAGGTGCTGGACCCTGGCAAGTGGGTGAGGGTAGAATGGGGAGTGAGACAATCCTTACAAAATCCAGCAGGAAGCCCCTAGAGGGTATTATCTTTCTTTTCATTTTGAAATAACCTTAGATTTGCCAAGATGGCAGCTATAATGTCTATTGGATCCTTTGCCCAGGTATCCCTGATGTTAGTTAGCTTCACGTACAACCATATTCAGAGGCTGGAGTTAAGAAACTAACATTATCCCAGCACTCTGTGAGGTAGAGGCCAGCCTAGTCTACAAAGCAAGTTCCAGGACAGCCAGGGCTGTTACACAGAGCAACCCTGTCTCAAAAATTCGAAATAAGTAAATAGATAAATGAATAGACATTGGTCAGAGCTGGGATGTGTCTCAGCACTTGCCTAGCAGTGTGAGAACCTAGGCTTCAGCTCCAGAAACAAAAAAGAATATTAACACAACTGGAAACTATAGAATAATCAGATCCACCGCTTTTCTGTCTATGGTCCCTTTGGTTTTGTTTGTCTCTCATAAGTTCTTGTTATGTAGCCCTGGCTGGCTTCAAACTCTGGAGCCTTGGGTAGCCTCAACCTTGTGACAATCCTCCATCTCTCAGGGTTAGTGCTAAGGTTACAGTCGCCATCAGTCCCAAACTCTTTTCTGTCCTGGGACATAATGCAGGATTTCTCACTGCATCTGTCACCTGGTCTCCTCTGGTCCTTCCTCTTATGGCAGAGTCCTGGCCATTCCTTCCTTATCTGCCTTCTGCCCAAGGGTTGTGAGCAGGGACAATGATCTGGGCAAAGTGCACTCATGCTGTGGGAGAGGCAAAAATGACAGTGACCATGGCCATTCTCACTCTGGTACCACTCCACCAATCATTGTGAAGCCCTGGCCTGGCAGCAGATAGGTGCCTAAGCCTGTCTCAGCCTGAGTGGGAAGTGTGTGCCTCTGATTAGACACTGAAATCTATTAGAAGCAGGCTGGGGGATGCTATGAATTTTCTGTCCTTCCTGGGTCCCTCTCCTCACTTTAAACTTCCTCATTTCTCTCCAGATTCTGGCAGTGGTAGACAGAGTGCTGGTCAGCACTGGACAAAGCTGCGAGCAGAAAGTGGTTACCTCTCCTTGGAACGACATCACTCAGGGCAAACCCAGGCTTCCTCCAGGGTACCACGGAGTGAACCTCGGAACACCATCCAGGCCTCTTCTGTTCAAAGGGGTGTTTCCCAGGATGCTTCTGCACAAGAAACCTCCCATGCTTCCTCTATACCCCAAAACACCCAAAGGGACACCCCCAGGAACTTAGCCACACAGCGAAGTAGCTCCAGAAAGTCCTCTCCTTCAAGAGTTTCCCAGAGGGACACTCCTAGGACCATGCACACCCAGAGAAGCAGCACTCCACTTTCCTCTCCCCTCAGAGTCACTCAAGATAGCCTCAAGACCTGCACCCCACAAAATGGCCCCCACATTGCATCGTCTCCTTGTGTCCAAGCCTCCTCTCCCAACAGAACCACCCAGAGGGACAACCCCAGGACTCCCTGTGCCCAGAGGGACAACCCCAGGAGCTCCTCTCCCAACAGAACCACCCAGAGGGACAACTCCAGGACTCCCTGTGCCCAGAGGGACAACCCCAGGACTCCCTGTGTCCATAGGGACAACCCCAGGAGCTCCTCTCCCAACAGAACCACCCAGAGGGACAACCCCAGGACTCCCTGTGCCCAGAGGGACAACCCCAGGAGCTCCTCTCCCAACAGAACCACCCAGAGGGACAACCCCAGGACTCCCTGTGCCCAGAGGGACAACCCCAGGAGCTCCTCTCCCAACAGAACCACCCAGAAGGACAACTCCAGGACTTCCTGCATACTACAGAACACCCCCAGGACCTCTTCTACCCAAGGAGACAAGACCACAGTCTCCTGCAGCAGATGGCAGCATCTCCGAAGCGCCTGCACCCAACGAAGCAACCCAGGACCACCATCTTCCTTCCAACAAGACCACCCCAGGGCTTTCACTCAAGGCTGCACCCAAAAGGACAACCCAGGGTCATCATCTCCCCACCATGCCACTCAGGGGAGGAGTTCCAGGAACCCTTCTCCCCACCGTACCAACAAAGATATCCCTTGGGCCTCCTTTCCCCTTCGGCCAACCCAGAGTGATGGTCCTCGAACCTCATCTCCATCTCGCACCAAACAAAACCAGGTGCCTTGGGCATCCATTTCTCTCCGGCCAACCCAAGGGGAAAGGCCTCAGACCTCAACTCCTACCAAACTAGCCCATCACGACCCTCCCCAGCACTCTTCGCCCTCCCTGGCCTCCTCCTCCTCCTCTCATAACCCAGGCCGTCCCAGTGCCTCTCGGACTTCATCGCCTCTGCACCCAGCACCACGAGGGGTTTCCCAGACATCTCCAGAGCCCCCCCCAGCCATCATGTGCTGTGTGCATTGGACACAGGGATGCACCTCGCGCCTCTTCACCTCCCCGATATTTTCAGTACGACCCTTTCCCCTTTTTTCCAGATCCCCGCTCATCTGAAAGCGAATCACCCCACCACGAACCCCCCTACATGCCACCTGCAGTGTGCATTGGGCACCGTGATGCCCCCAGGGCCACTTCGCCACCTCGTCATACCCAGTTTGATCCCTTTCCCTTCCTCCCAGACACATCAGATGCTGAGAACGAGTCCCCCCAACATAATCCCCCACAGTTTCCCCCACCAGTGTGCATTGGGTACCGCGATGCCCCCCGGGCGTCTTCGCCACCACGCCAGTTTCCAGAGCCCTCCTTCTTCCAGGATCTCCCCCGGGCCAGCACAGAGAGCCTTGTCCCTTCCACTGACTCTCTGCGTGAGCCTCCCCACATCCCCACTCCTGTGTGTATCGGGCACAGAGATGCTCCGTCCTTCTCTTCCCCACCACGCCAGGCCCCTGAGCCTTCCCTCTTTTTCCAGGATCCTCCTGGGACCAGCATGGAGAGTCTTGCCCCTTCCATTGACTCTCTGCATGGCTCCCACTGCTGCCCCCTCAAGTATGCATAGGCCATCGGGATGCACCCAGAGCCTCCTCTCCTCCCCGCCACCTACCCAGTGATTTAGGTCTCCTGGCTCCCTCCCCTCCCCCAGGTAGCTCAGGCTCTCGGGGCTCAGCACCCCCAGGGGAAACCAGACACAACTTGGAGAGGGAGGAGTACACCTTGCTGGCTGACCTGCCCCCACCCAGGAGGCTGGCCCAGAGGGGGCCAGAGCCCCAAGCACAGGGCAGCAACGAGGGCCAAACCCGCAGCCCTGGCCGGGCAGAGGTGGAGCGCCTCTTCGGGCAAGAGCGCAGGTGAGCCAGGGCAGGGGCAGGCAGGTGGGCTGGGGCGGAGAACAGCTGGAAAGTTCTAAAAGCAAGACTTCAAGCCCTGCCGCTCACTGGCTGTATGGTCTTGGGCGAGCCACTGTATCTCACTGTCTGTGGATTAGGATGTTTTGCTTTTTGTTTTGTTTTGTTTTTCTGAGGTTGAAGTAACACTATGGATAACCAAGCAGAGGAAAAACGAAACAACAAAAAACAAACCTGATGTCTGGCAAGCTAAGTTCAAATCTGGGGTCAAAGCTACCCTGTATCCTGTGACACCTGCTTAAAGCAATTTAATCTCCTTGGTCCTAAGTTTCTTCGCCTGTCAAATGGGGAAGATCAAAAGCACATTGATTTCAATGAGGCTGAACTCTTGAATGGTTTGATACAGAGTAACGTTTCTTCCTATACCCAGGACTCTTTCCCTGTACATTGCAGGAAGGCAGACATGCTGGTTTTACATCTATGCCCAGAGGCTGGGGTTATAGCTCAGCGGTGAAATGCTTGGCAGCACACACAGGTCCTGGCTTTGAGCCACAGAACTAAATAGATAAATGCCCTGGGTTTTATTCCTCTGGGTGCTGGGGATGGATCCCAAGACATGCACCTGCCAAGGAAATACTCTGCTCTCATCCCAGCCCTTTCCCTAGAGTTCCCAGAGTCACAGACTTTCAGAAGTTAGGCATTACTTCCTTGGGTCATGGAGAGTCCCAAGTCCTAGTGTCCTGTGAATGTCCTAAGGAACCAGTAGCATGTCTGGCTGGGATTTCTCTCCTCATTTAGAGAAGCAGTTCCACTAATTAAAGACAAGAAAACTGAAGGGAAGTGTCTAGAAATCTGGAAATTTCCCCTGTATTATCTGGTGAATTTTAGAGTCTGAGTGGGACAGCCCCACTGTGACATAATTCTAGAGCATTTCAACTCCCTGCCCCCACTTTTTTTCTTTTAATTTTTCAAGACAGGGTTTCTGTGTAGCCTTGGCTGCCTGTAACTAGCTCTGTAGACCAGATAGCCCTCAAACCCACAAATCTGCCTGCTTCTGCCTCCCAAGTGCTGGGATTAAGGGCATGCACCACCACTTCCCCCAACACAGTAAGATTTTCCTCTTCACTGCCCCTGAGGCACAGGCAACATTTCTATAAGATCTGAATTTGAATGAGAAGTCTTTTTCTTCCTTCCTTCCTTCCTTCCTTCCTTCCTTCCTTTCTTTCTTTCTTTTCCTTCCTCCCTTTCTCTTCTTCCTCCCTTTCTTCCTCTCTTCCCCTCTCTCTCTCCCTCCCTCCCTCCCTCCCCCCTCTTTCTTTTTTTGTTTTTGTTTTTTCAAGACAAGATTTCTCTGTGTAACACCCATGGCTGTCCTGGAACTCACTGTAGACCATGCTGGCCTGGATCACAGAAATCCCCCTACCTTTGCTTTCTTGCTGGGACTAAAAGTGTGCACCAGTGAGAAGTCTTATTTCTTATTCAAATGCTCATTCCCGTAAACTGGCTCCATTCACTAGCCAAGAAAGAAACTCCATTGACCCTTACACTAGCATATGTCTTCCTTAAAAAAAAGAAACCCACTTTGGGGATATGAGACAGGGCCTTTTTGCCGCCCAGGTTGGAACTGGTCACTGTGTAGCTGAGGATGACCTTGAACTACAGATCTTCCTGCCTTCCTTTCCCAAGTGCTAGGTATTCAGGAGTGCTGGGCTGGGTCTCCAACAGAACTCACAAATAAGTTTGCTCATACATATTCTCTCTTGCAGTCACTCATTTGTAGAATAGGGTGGCCCGGGTTGGCCTTGGTTCTCCTGCCCCAGGCTCCTGAGTGCTGAGATAGTGGGCATGCCCCACCACACAGGGCTCACACAGTTGCTTCTGTTCATTCTGCTCCCCATTTACACTAGTATATTGTCTTCCCATCTGTTTTATAACTTTGGGGTATTTTCCCTATTTTTAGGTGGAATACCATTTGCCCTCTGAAAAGAGCATGCGTTTGTATAAAATGAATTTATGAGGCTGGGGGATGGGGGTATGCCAGGTTGCATTTTCATTGTCTCCCATTTACTCTACTGGCATATTTATTGAGCATCTACTTTGCCTAAGCATTGTTCTGAGCCTGGAATATTTTCCTAGAAGGATCATGTCAAAGACTTAGGCTTTGGCTGGTGTTTAGCCATCCCTTGTTGTAGGAACTCTACAGTTTCCCCCATCCCCTTAAATACCTGAATTCTGAAACATTCTTTCTTGGATCTGCTAAACACAGTGCCTTTGTTTTGTTTTTAAAGAGGGTCTCACTGTGTAGCCCTAGTTGACCTGGAATTTGCTATGTAGACCAGGCTAGCCTGGAACTCATAGAGATCCACCTGCCTCTGTCTCCCAATGCTGGGATTAAAGGTGTGTGTCATCCTGCCCTGTTGCTTCTTTGACACCATTTGGAGGCCCATATACCCATCTGAGCATCCAGAGGAAATGAATTTCCTTGGTCATCTGTGAGTTCGACACCAGCCTGGTCTACAAAAGCTAGTTCCAGGACAGTCTTCAAAGCTACACACAGAAACCCTGCCTCGAAAAAACCAAAAGAAAAAAGGAAAGAAAGGAAGGAAGGAAGGAAGGAAGGAAGGAAGGAAGGAAGAAAGGAAGAAATACTGATACAGTGGTGGCACACGCCTTTAATTCCAGCACTTGGGAGGCAGAGGCAGGCAGATCTCTGAGTTCAAGGACAGCCTGGTTTACAAAACAAGTTCCAGGATGGCTAGTACTACACAAAAAAACCCTGTCTGGGGAGGAATGGAGCCTCCTCATGGAGTCCTCAAGCTTAGAATCCAGAGACCATAGGACTGCTAAGGACTCCAACAGCTTCCAAATCTAATATTTTTAAAAAATATTTATTTATTATGTATATAGCGCTCTGCCTGCATGTATGCCTACATTCCAGAAGAGGGCACCAGACCTCATTATAGATGGTTGCAAGCCATCATGTGGTTGCTGGGAATTGAACTCAGGACCTCTGGAAGAGCAGCCAGTGCTCTTAACCTCTGAGCCATCTCTCCAGTCCCCACATCTAATTTTAATGACATCAGCAAAGACCACAGGACAACAGCAAAGGCTGATACCACACTTTCAGTTGATTTGAGACAGGGTCTCATGTAGCCTAGGCTAGTCTCCAACTCTCCATGTAGCCAATGAATGCCCTTGAACACCTGGTCCCCCTGCCCCATCTCCTGGGCACTAGGACCCAGGTGTCATCACTACACTACCCATGGTCTATTCCTTCTGCAAACCTCTGCAATGTCTGTGTGGGTCTTCAGCTGTGGGCAGACTTTAGAGAGACAGCCCCCTCTTGTCTCCTTTGGGGACTCACCCTGGGCTGGCTGACAGCACCTCTCCTTCAATTCATGTGTTTACTTCTTTTTGCTGTGCTGGGTCTCCCACATCCCTCTTTCCATGACCAGTTTAGCTGAAATCTAATAGTCAGACCCCACAGGAGCTATCTGTTCATGGAGGCTGAGATTTTTGTCTCTTACTAGGACAGGGGCAGACTGTAACAGTGACACTGCGTTGAATCTGACCATGGCCACTCATTGTTAACCCATATGCATACCTGGAACCAAAGATTTTGACACAGGCTGAAGGTGATCTCTGTTGGTGATATTTGCTAGTGACCTTTTTGGAATTGTCGGGTTGGAGAGAATGTCTCTGTGCAGCCACCTGGCTAGGCGCTCTTTTGCCCATGACTAGAAGGGTCCAGAGTTTTCAGAGCTGAGTGCTGGAGTTCTGTTAGCTCCAAGGGGAACACAAACTGCAGCTGGCTGGAGAAATCCTCAGTTTGTATATGGATGGGGAAAGAGCAGAAAGAATGGGAGAATGAGGCACCCAACATTCTCTTGTCCCCAAAGTAGGCTATGCAAGGTTGAGTGGGACCCAGAACACAAATGCTTGGCATATAGAACATAGGAAGTGCTCAATAAATATTTTCTTAAACATTGTGATTACTTTTTGCTCAGTGCCTGGTACACAATAGATGCTCAATAAATCTGAATTTTCACAAGGACCACTCTAACCTTTGTCAGGAGTGGCTGGTAGGTAATAGGAAGTGCTGGATGAGGCCCAAGGGACCCATGGTCAAGAGCTGCCCTCTCCCCTTCCTGCTGCCTTCACTCTCCTGTGTCTTCTTCGTGGTCTTAGGAGTCATATTAGATGGTGCTGAGTGTCCCCATTTTCCAGAAGGGGAAACTGAGGCCCTGAGAGGGTCATCCTCGCTTTGGGCTTTTAATGAGTCTCTTCTGAGGGGTGGGCTGGAATACTGGGTGCTGGGATGGAGTCCCAAAGGCCCTCTGGAATAGCTACATTTACTTATAGGAAGTCAGAGACATCGGGGGCCTTCCAGGCTCGGGATGAGGGACGGTCACAGCGGCCCAGCCAAGGTCAGAGCCAACTTCGAAGACAGTCCATTCCTGGCCCCAGCAGGCAGGTGAGCACAGCTAGGCTCCAGCCCTCATGAGAAGTCACTGCCTCCCCCCATAGCCTTGGTTCCAGGCAGGTGTCCTGGGCAGGGAGGTCCTCTGTGAGGAAGCCAGGGCCCCAGCATGGGAGCAGACTGCACTCTCTCCAAGGGCCAGAAGCTCTTGGCAAGATGTGAAGGACTCCATACAATCCCTTTGAAGATAGCCCCTCAGAGCTGTCCCCATGGAGGCATCTGCTATCTTGAGATCTCAGGGACTGCCTCGTCCAGCACAGGGATTGGATCTCAAATGAAACTTAGAGGACAAGGCACACCCCAATGGTACAGTTACCATGGTGGAAATTCGGGCACCTGATAGCTTAGGTTGGAAAGGCTCTCTTAGGGAGGGGAGCCCAGAAAGTGAGCAGTTCTCTTTCTGGAACCAAGAAGACTGGGTGAGAGGAGAGCGCACACCACAGAGCAAGCCACGGCTTTCCATCTGCTTTGGTCTGGCATCTAGGAGGACACAGCCTCTCCTCACAACCCCCTTCTGGGACTTGGCTAAGACAGACAGAGACTACCAGTGCAGTCCAGAATTTCACCCACCCCTTCAACTCATCCACAGGTGACCAAGCCCTCTGCCAAGCAGGCAGAGCCAGCCCACCGGAGCCGAGCAGAGGCCCTACATCCTAAGAATCCTGAGAAGAGGCCTGAGGGAGACTGGTGGTTCCAGAAGTCCTCAGCATCTGCCAAGACATCATCCCGGCCCCCTGAAAGGAAGGCTCAAATAAAGAAACATCTAGAGAGTGGCTGCACCAGCCTGAGGCAGCCCCTGGGAGGGTGGCAGAGTCAGGAGGAGCTGTCAGGACCCCAAAGTCCTACCAGACACCCAGAGAAGAGCTGGGACAGCCAGGAGGAGGGTTCAGGCCTAGGGTGCCAGCCAGAACTTGGGAGTTCCAGCCTGGAGGGAATATGGAGGTGCCCTCACCAGGAGCATAGGGAAAGGTGGGGACAGTCAGAGACTTGGGAACAGCTTTCCAGTAATGGGCCACAGAGGGGGCCACCAAGGAGCCAAGGTAGCCTTCAGGAGTTGTCCGGGCCTCACCAACCTACAACACCCCCAGACAGCTCCTGGGCGGGCCCAGCAGAATGCCTGTGTGCCCTGCCTCCTGAAACCACCACCGCCATGGGCTGGAGGGCTGAGGGAGCATCCCCACATCAGCATAGTCCAGAGAAAACACTTGACCTGGACTGGAGGGACCTGCTGGGCCTTCTCAAGGTACCTGAGGATGGGGCCTGGGCCCAGCTACCAAGGCTGGACTGGGAAGGCCTACTGGAGCTCCTGCATGCTCGGCTGCCCCAGAAGCACCCGGCTGGGCACTTGTGTGACCCGGCCAGGGCTTCAGGACCAGAGCTGGGCTCCCCAGGAACAAAGGGCACCCTGAAGACAGAGACGCAAATCCAGCCTGAGGGATGGTCCAAGGCCACCCAAGCCAATGGACATAGCCCTGAGCAGCAGTCTGAGAGCCCAGCACAGCTACCCAGCCCTGCCTTTCCCTCCACCCAGAGGCCAACAACCAAAGTGACAAGTGGACCAGAATCTTCAACTCTGCCTGCTCTGGAGCAGACAGATCACCTAGAGAGCCACAACCCACCAGACCAGGTGGTAAGTCTGTCCCATATCTGAAGGTGCCTAGCAAAGGCCATTATTCCAAACTGTGTGCTCTCTCTGACAGCATCCGGCACTGGTTTCACCAGCTCCCAGGCAGAGTGCGAGGCCACATGTGTTGTGCACAGTATAGAGCCAGCTACCCCTGTCCCCAGTTTATAGATGATGAAACTGAGACCCAAACTCATTAGAATTTTCCAGGAAATATCTACGGGGGAGTTTTGTTTGATAAATGATATGAAAGTACCCACTCCAAAGCCCATGCGCCTTCCCCCTTTCCACCCCCCCCCCCGGCTGTTCTCAGTTAACTATCTAATTTAGCACCAAGACACCAGGGTTGCAGGGTCAGATGACACAGCCTTCCTTCAAGTTGTCATCAGGCTTTGGGGAGGCAGGGCAATTACCTGATACTCAGCAGAGGGGTGGGGTAGGAGGGTCAACGCTGTGTTCCAGAGGCTGCTAGCTTGTTGCAGTCTGACTCGTTACAGGGAAGGTGAGAGGTCAGAAAGATTGGGGTTCCTCTTTGAGACTAGACGCTCAAAATGCCTTGGAGACTAGAGGATGGTGACAGGAGGGTGGAGACCCTCTGGCCCCTTCAGTAGCTTAGGCAGGGAGAAGAGGCAGCAAAGTGCTCACTGAGTAAGCAGAGTAGCCAGGATGGATCCAGTGCTGTACTTGATGATGCCTCCAAGCCCAGAGCACTGATGGAGGGCGGGGTGGGGCTGCACTCTGGCTGCCGTTCTATAGTAATACCTCGTGTGTCATACATGTGTCGATTCAGCATGAAGAGCATTTCATGGATGGCAGAGCAGAGAGCTCACTAGGCCCTGCTGGGGCTCCAGGTACATCTCTAGTGAAGATCCTTGCCATGTTATTCAAGGCCCTTCCTGTTCCCCCCTCCCCATACTTTGCTCTGTACATATGTACAGAGCACTTGCTGTCCCTGTGGCTGAGATGACTGCACCTTCCTTGTCACCTACCAAATGTCCATTTGTTGTCTAAGTTCTAGGTCTAATGTTCTGTCCTACAATGCTGACTCCACTCTGGGGCTAGTGATGGTCCCCTTCTGGGCCTCACAGTTTTGCTTCCACACATCTGTCACTTCCCCTTAGAATTGTGGGCGTTGGCTAGGGAGGAGGCTCAGTTGTAGAGCACTTGCATAGCATGCTCAAAGCCCTGGGTTCAACCTCCAGCATCAAAAACAAACATGAGCTTCAAGCAGGCAGAGGCTGTGTGTTGTTCTTTTACAGCTGCTATTGCCTAAGAAACACAAACACGAGACTCAGCGCCCTCGCGGAGTTTATTGAGAGAGGGGAGAGAAAGGGGGTAGCTAGTGGCCATCCGAAAGCAGGGAGAGAGCGGGCTGTGGGGCGCTTGCTTTAAAAGGGGGGCTTGCGCATGCGTAACCGGGTCCCCTGCGCAGCCAGGTAAAAGCTTGAACAGCCAGGTAAAGCCTGACGTAGTGATGACGTGGCCATAGGCGTCCCACCCATCATCAGAGACGGGGTCCACAGACTGCTGAGTCCCAACACTGTGAACTCTGCATCTCTAGACATCTGCCTCTGAACCCAAACCCTTATAGAGAGGAAGTGATCCAACTCAGTGGATGGTAGATCAGTGAATCCATGGATGCTTCATCCCACACAAGAGAGCAATTGTGTGGGACAGTGACTAAGTGATGGGTAGGCAATGAGTGAAGGATGGTTTGATAGATGATGGTCAGATGGTGGGTGTTAGGTAGACAGGGGGTGATGGATAGCCATGGTTGTTTGGTGATGGTTGAGTATATGGTTGGGTGGGTAAACATTAAGTAAACTATGATGGATAGATACATGCTCAATCAATGATGATGATTGACTTCCAGAAGGATGGAGAGATGGGTGAATGGATAGGAGGATGCATGATGGTCGATGGATGGCTAGATGATGACTAAATAAAGGGTGGGTATAGAGTCGGTGATGGATACTGATGTGCTGTGGGTGATGGGAGGGTAATAAAGGATAGACATGGGACAGGTGGATTGACATTGGATGTACAGAAAATAACTGGAAAAATCAGAAGGTAGACGGATGGGTGACTCTTGGGGATGACCTAGGCTAAGCTGTATTCTTTCTTATCTTCAATTCCAGCCAGAGGAGCCTGAGGCGTCAGAACTAAGCAGAGGCGAAGACTCACTGGCTGACCAGAAGCAGGCTGACTCGGTAGTTGGGGCTTAGATGTGGGCACACAGGGAGGGGGAAAAAGGGAATCGGCTGGAGGTGGGGTAAGCTCCTCCAAAGAGCTCTGGAGCCATCCAGACCTAGTCTGGTTCTCCTATGAGGCCTTAAGAGGAGAAACTTGGGGGGAGGGTGGTCAGCAGAGCGTGGGGACCTGGGTGGGGAATGGTCCTGGGGTCAGAAGCCCTGCATTTGACTTACTGGCACTGTCTTTCCTGAGCAAATGGCAGCTTGACCCAAATAGTTCCTGAGGGCAATGTTCTTTCCGGTCTAGAGGCTGGGCCAGGTTTCCTGGGTGGGGCTGGGCCATGCTTCTTGGACCTGGGGTCAGGAGTAGTAAAGTAGGGTTAAGGGAGATGCTGCTGCAGCCTGGAGGGCCCTAAAGGCTCTGGAGGCTGGAGCTATATTCAGGGGTTTGGGCAGGGAGGCTGCCAGGAGGGGGACTGTAGCAGCATAGCTGTGCCCTGCTCCTCTCTGCAACTTGAAAACAGACCCTTCTCACCAGAACTTTTGGAGGAGTGAAGGCAGAGGCAGACAGCAGACAGCAGGCAGGCAGCATGAGCCAGGAGACTGTGGCTATGCTTTCCTCTTACCCATTGTTCCCCGTGCTGCTTCCTGAAAAGCCAGAGATGACAGGCCACTTGAGCCTGGCCCTGCAACTGATCTGAGCTGGGGACAGGTGTACACTGTCCAATCCATTTGTACAGATAAGGACCAGGACTCTGGTCTCCTACCCAGGGCTTCATAGCAGGCTTTTTCTTTGGGGCCACAACCATCCTCCAAATCACGACACAGAGACTTACTAGTTTTGAATGCTTGGCCTAGTTTAGGCACGTTTCTGGCGAGCCCTTTTAAGTTAACCTGTTCTCTTATCTACCTTTGGCCTTGAGGCTTATTACCTTTGGGCTCATTACTTTCTTCCTTCTGCTTTCTTTTCACTGCTTCTCTATGTCTGGCTGGCGGCTGCCTGGCTTCTTGCCTGGGGTGTGTCCCTCGTTCTCTCCTCCTTTTTCTCTTGTTCTTCCCTCTCTTGAGCCTAGATTTCTCCTCTTTATTCTGTCTGTCCACCAGCCTCACCTATCCCGCTTCTACCTAGTTACTGGCCATTCAGCTCTTAATTAGCCCAATCAGGTGCCTTAGGCAGGCAAGGTGAAACAATGTAACTCATCTTTCTCTATATAAATGAATAAATGCAGCAGAAACAAAAGTAACTCACCTTCACATAGTTAAAGTAATATTCTTCAGCATAAACAAATGTAACACATCTTTGCCTAGTTAAAATAATATTCCTTAAAAGGGCTCGCTGTGATCTCAGTCCCTACCCACGTGCTTCCTGGCTCTTTCCTGTCTATGTGCCTCTGTCTACTTGGTGACCAGTCTTCCCTTCTGTGAAATGGGGAGGGGACAGAGGACTCCCATCACTAATGGGGCATTGACAACTTCACTCTTCTTCTTTTGGGCTGATTTTTTCATGCTTCCTGGAGCCTGGGCTTTGTGAGAAAAGAGGAAATTAGAAATATGGAAAGCCCCACAGACCACCTCTACTGAATAGAAGTGTTAACTACCTCATTCATTCATTCATTCATTCATTCATTCATCCATTCATCTATTCACCCATTCATTCACTCATTCCTACTCAGAACACTTGGTGAGCACCTTCTGTGTGGTGGTATGGGCTGAGGTGAGCCTGAGCAGTGCCATGTGGAGCTCAGGGTTGTGGGCTGTGATGGGATGTGATCATGGGGAGCATTCCTTTCCTCAGATCTCAGATACCTGAGCTTTGATTGATTTAAACTCCACCTCCAGAGACTTGCAGATTCCAGCCAGAGGGCAGGGCAGTTCTGTTCCCCTTCTCAGTCTGTAGTCTGCTGTGTGGCTTTGGGCCAGTCCCTTTACTTTGCTGGTGACTCAGTTGTCAACAAAGATGACTTCAAAATGGCAGCACCAGGGCTCTGCAATAGGCTCTGCAATAAGTCTGTGACTCGTTCCTTTCATGTTAATGTCCCAAAGGTTAGGCAGATAACAAAGGTGATGAGAACAGGAGTTGGGGGTCACAAGTGTGACCCCTTGTCCCCAGGTGGTTGCTGCTGAGAGTACGATGGACCAGAAATCTCCACATCTTTCCAATATTTCAAGAGAGATCAGACTTATGTATTTAACTTTTTGTTTTTTGAGACAGTGTATCTCTGTATAGTCTTGGCTGTCCTGGGACTCACTCTGTAGACCTCAAACTCAGAAATCCTCCTGCCTCTGCCTCCCAAGTGCTGGGACTAAAGGCATGCACCATCACTGCCCAGCTTCTTCTTTTTTTCTTCAAGACAGGGTTTCTCTGTATTGCTTTGGAGCCTGTCCTGTAACATGCTCTGTAGACCAGGCTGGCCTCAAACTCACAGAGATCTGCCTGCCTCTGCCTCCTGAGTGCTGGGATTAATGGCATGGGCCACTAACGCCCGGCTCCCAGCTTTTTAAAAAAAAAAAAAAAATTAAAAAAAAATGTTTTTAAAAGATTTATTTATTTATTATGTAGAGTATTTTACCTGCATGTATGCCTGCAGGCCAGAAGAAGGCGCCAGGAATCATTACAGATTGCTGTGAGCCACCATCTGGGTGCTGGGAATTGAACTCAGGACCTTTGGAAGAACATTTTTTTTTTAATTGGTTTTCAATTTGAGCTTCATGAAGCTCAGGTAGGCCTCAAACTTGCTATGTTGCTAAAGCTGGTCTTGAACTCCTGATCCTCCTGCCTCCACTTCTGAAGCACTGGGATTGGTATACTACCACATCTGGCCGAAACTGCTTGGTAGTATCATGATGGGCGTGCACCATGTGAATTAAATGTCTGTGAGCTGTACCCTCTGCTTGGCAGCCTGTAGTTTGACCTAGGCTTTTGGACACAATCCCAAGGATGCATGGAGTCCTAGGGATCCTGTTGGTCAAACACTATGCAGTGCGAGCAAGATACCCAACTTTTTTCTTTGTAGCTCTGACAGGGGAAGTAGGTGGGAGCCCTGGGCCTGTGCAGTAGCAGAATAGCCAAGGGAGGCTGTGGCCAGGGATGCCCCATCCCATCAAAGGGACTTAAGCCAACACTGGACCCTGTTTGACAGGAAGACAAGAGGCCAGCAGAGGGCAAGGCTGGGAGTCCACTCAAAGGCCGACTGGTGACTTCGTGGCGGATGCCCGGGGACCGGCCAGCGCTGTTCAATCCATACCTGCTGTCTCTGGGGGTCCTCAGGTGGCAAAGGGTAGGCTGGCTCCTGAGGGGTTGGAGGGGAGAGGGTGGATAGAGAAGGGAAGTGGGGAGGAGGCTGGGGCTAGCCAAGAAAATGGGACCAAAAGGGAGGAGTGGGGTAACTCATGGAAGGAGAGGACTCTGCAAAGCTCTGCCAGGCTCAGAAGGTGGGCTTTTCTGCCTCTGGTGCAGGGCACAGATCCTGAAAGCTCTTAGGATGAAGGATGTTTGGGTAATCTCCAATCATCTACTGCTGGCCTGAGCCAGGGAGCCAGGTGGTGGGAGAGGAGGAGGGCCTGCAGGGGCTCTGGACTACACAGTGTGGCTCAGACCTGGGCCTGGGCCAGTTCCACAAACATCTGGCCTTACATAACCCACCTCCTGCCCAGAGAGGCTTGTAAACACTGGGGCCTCTGGTCAGGGCCTCCTTCAGGGCCAAGAGAGGAGGTAGCTACGACTTGTCCCCTCCTGCCCCTTCACAGCAGGCAAGAAGCAACAAGGGCGACTGGGTGACTCCTGCACTTCCCTGCTGGTGCTCACTCTGCAGGGCCCTTGGAGACAGATGCCTATTTTATAGACATGGGCAACGAGGCTCCCCGAAACGAGCCGACAGCCAGGGTTTCACAGGGCTGTTGTTTGCACAGTCCCAAGTGACAGAGTTCCAAAAGAAGTTAGAGCACTGGACGTCATGTGTGCCACATCTGTCAGCTGGGGTGATTGATAGAGCTGCCCAGAGGCTGGGACAGGAAGGCTGTTCAAGCATTGCTTCCCATCTGTGGCATGGATTCCTCCTGTCATTCCCTACAGGCAGGGCCACCCAAGGCAGCCAAGCAAACACGGCTACCTCGGTGCAGTGGTCCTTCAAGCCACGGACAGGATTTGCCTTATCAAACTAACTAAAGGTCACCAACACACAGCCGGGTGGGAGGAGCAGCAGGGACGGTCTTGGTGGAGAGAAGTGGGGATTATGATAATAGGTGTGCTTCTGGACTCCCGGAATCCCCTGGAATGGCAGACCTTTGTACTCTAAGCTGCTGTCTGTGCACATCCACTACACTACCAGAAATTATTGTGTACCTGCTGAGCTCCCCAGCCCCTTGTCCCCTGCAGGATACGCCTGACTGTGTTTGGTCTTCTTCTCAAGGACCATTAGGTTCATGTTGTCCACATACTAATGAGGAAGTGAAGTCTCTTGTTCCATGTCACACACGGGTGCATCTGAGATGCAAACCCTGCTCTGGCTGATCAGAGCATTGAATATTTACAACTCCACCATCTGGAAGCCCATAGTTACCCTTAGTTACCCAGGTATGTTCCCTACCAGACATATGGCAGTGGAGGCTTAGTGAGTCTGGGGCAATGATCTTTTTATCTGGGGACTAGAATTGTAAGCACCAGAGAGAGAACTGCCTGGGGCCTCTCTGAAGATTGCTGAAGAGCCAGAAAACAGGCTGGAATTCTAGATCTGCTCATATCAGGCTTTGTGCTCTGGGCCACCGTCTCCTTCCCCGAGTCATACCTTAGAGTCCTCAGGAGAGATGTGACTTGGCACTGAATATCCTTGAAGTATGGTGGCTCCAGTCTTTGCCAGCAAAAGTCACTTCTGGGTCCCTGAAGCTCTGTGCCTCTCTTCTGCTGGGGTGAGCTGTGATCCCTATGCTTGTATATTCATTCAGTTAACCAATGTTTATTGAGGGTATACTGCCAGCTAAAGCCCTGCACTGGCCTCAAAGATAGAGAAAGACATGCTCCATTATTGCCCTCAGGGAGCACATAGAGGCAAACACTGTGATGGGTACCTGGGTAAATGACACTGTAGCAGAGTGTCAGGCAAATGCAGAGAACATTAACAAGGGGTCAGATACAGGAAGCACTTGATAAAGATAGGGATTCGGGGAACATGGGGCATGGAGTCACATATGGGGGGCACTGAGTGAGGAGCAAGATGTAGAAAGATAAGGAAAAGGGAGACAGGGAATATTAGGCAAAAGGGTGGGCAGAAGGACTTATAGGCAAGGAAGCAGATGCAGGGAGCACTGGATGAGGGGTCAGATACAGGGTGTACAGGGCATAGGTCCCTCCTCCCCCAATGCTGGAGACGGAACCCAGAACTTTGTGTGTGCCGGGCTATATCATTTAGCTATGTCCCTGGACCTGCTGGATGACAGGAGCACTAGGTGAGGGATGGGAGTTTTGAGCAGTGAGTTTCTAAGTCTGGCTGGAATATGTGGCTCCGTTTAGACTGAGGCTTCAAGGGTGAAGAGAATTTTCCAGGCATCTTTTTGTGAGATAGCAGGAGAGAAAACTGTGAGTGTGTGTGTGTGTGTGTGTGTGTGTGTGTGTGTGTGTGTGTGTGTGTGTACACGGGCATACAGAAGCTAGGAAGGGAAGTGTTCCAGACACGGTAGTCTGGAGTACAAAGGTCTGCCCTTCCAGAGGAGTCCAGGAGTTCAGCATTGTGCCTTTCACATAGAAGAAGCATGTTTAAAACTTAGGGTAGACCCAGGCAGGTTATAAGGATGCTGGCTGGGTAGAAACCAGTGTGCTGAACTGATCACCGGTACTCTGGTCCCTGGGTTGAGGTGACCAGAAGGTAACTCTCAGTGGCCAGGAGCCAAGAGCTGGTGCTTTCTGTGCCTAGCCACCTGGCAGCAGTAGGGGGTTTCTTCTAACTCACTCTCCAAGGGCTGCTAATCATTGAGGAGTGTGGGTGGGGTTGGGGGGAAGCATATGGGTATCAAAAGGCCAATGTCTACAGTAAGTGAACTTAACATATAGATCTGTGTGTCATTGTGAGGAGACTTCAACAGGGTTGCTAGGGGAAAAACTCAGCTTGCTGGGCCTCTGAATCCTTATCTGTGAAATGGACAAAGAGTCAGAGTAGCATAGTAATTGACAGGGCCTTGCTATGTATCTGGGGCTCAGGTTAGCCTAGAATTACATATGTTGCTCAGGCTGGATTGGAACTCTTGATCTCCCTCAGCCTATACCAGTATGCCCAGCAAGAGCAATGCCTCTGAACTCCAAATCAAGATGGCAAAATATCTAAAGCTGCAGATAATCCAGGCTCCCTGGTCCACACCTAAGGGTAGCTAACTAGAAATGGAGAAGTTGTTTTAGTTTCTTGACTTGGTTAACACTCATGGGTCATTGCATCAACTCATTTTAAAACTCTGTGAGGTTGAACCGCTACTGCCACACAAGCTTCCGGTAACAATCAGTTGCAAATTCCACCAAGGTCCCTCCTCACCTGTAGGACCACGATGAGCTTCCGCAGGCCAAGAAAATACAACGTTGACAAGGGAGCTGGGTACATGAGCAACAGGTGCACACTCACACCCGAGAACCCAGCGCTTCTTAAAGGAAAGTCCCTCGTGGGAGATTCCGCGAAGGTCCTCTCCTTTCTATCTACCACTCCGTATCTCATTTTGTACGCAGCTTACTTGATAGAATTCTCTCTGCCTCATTTCTCTCACCCTCACCCTGTGAGACCTCGGGCGGGCAAGTTAGGTCCATCTTTGAACCACAGTTCCCGTGGGTAAAAAAGAAACAAATGACCCCCTTCTCACGTCTGTGGGGAGCACGAAATGCTAACTCCGTAGGTAACGAGTGGGTTCGCTGAATCGTTAGTACTGGGTGCTGTACTCCGTTTGCCTTGCAACCCAGGCGCCAAGGCAACGGGGGGGACTTAGGCTCAACGCCCCAGCCGTGAGATCAGGCTGCCCCGCTCCGCCTCTGCGGTGTGGCCGGCAGTCACCTGCACGCTGGCCCTTCCTTCCTGCAAGTTGTCGGCCGCAGCCCGGCCCTCCCTACCCGCCGCCCCATCCGCCCGCCCTGCCGTGCAGGCCCCGCCCCCGGCCCAGCCCATGTTCCTATTGGTCCTCCCTCCGCCCCCGCCGCTGTTTGCTCTGACTTCCAGGCCTCCCATTGGCTCACCCGGGTCCTCCCAGGAAGTTTGAAAAAAAAAAAAAGTTTTATGGGCGGATGGAAGGGGCCGGGGCAGCTCTGGGGAAGGGAAGGGCTGGAGCTGAGGCGGCCGGCGGCCGAGAGGGGCGGCGGGCTGGGTGCGCCGCGGAGCCCGGCCCGAGAGTGCCCAGCAACGTCCCGGGGCGCCGCCATGACGGTGAGTGGCCCCAGCTCGGACCTGGCGAGGCCGAGAGCTGAGTGCCGGGCAGCTTGGTCTAGACCTGTCCCCCTTCCCTCGGTCCCCTGCCCTCCTTCCCCCGCGGACCCCTGCGGTGGAGGGCGACACTTCCCTCACCCCTGCCTGACAGCCCCCTTGGTGGAAGTCCGACTCCCCCAGGCTGCTTGGCTGGGGCCTGGGAAGAGGTGCTCCGGGCCTTGGATGGGTCGTGCTGACCTGACCTGGGCTGTGATGGCTGTTTAGCCCATGTAGGCTCTAGCCAGAGTTTGTGGGGTCCGGCCCCGCCCCACCCACGGTTGAGAGACCCCTCCTGGGGGCAGCTGAAACTGAGTCCTTCATGGCGTTGGGCGCTGGGGACTTGGGCGGGGTCAGAAGTTTCAGTTTCTCTTGGAGGTGGCCTTTACCAAGTTTTGTCAATCAACGGCTATGCCCTGATCATCCTATCGAATCTCACAGTTGAGAGCACTGTTCTCCCCATTTTACAGCCAAGTGAACTGAGGCCTGGGGAAGGGAACTGGTGAGGTGTCCTGAATGTAAAAGAAGAAATAGCCTCTTTTCCAGGTCGGTCTGAGCACCTGGCCATGATGTTCTGGAGTGGAGGGGTGGGGCTGGTTTTGATTTTTGACTAATGCCCCAGACAGGCTCTGGGAGTCTGGTGGCCCTCCTGGGGTTGGGAGGAGGACGAATAGGGTGTGCATGCACATGCGCAAAGGTAGGCTTGGTGAGAGGTGGGCTGTGCTGCTGGAGTGGGGGCGTGGCCTGTGGGGCCCCTGCTCTGTTAGTGTGTGTGTGTGTGTGTGTGTGTGTGTGTGTGTGTGTGTGTGTGTGTGTGTGTGTGTGTGTGTGTGTGTGTGTGTGTGTGTGTGTGTGTGTGTGTGTGTGTGTGTGTGTGTGTGTGTGTGTGTGTGTGTGTGTGTGTGATGACCTGGCTCTATTGCCTGGACTTCCTCAGCCCCCTCACATCCTGCCACCTCCCTACTGGCCTTTCCTGGCCTCAGCAGTCTCCCCTTCCCTGTTATTGAGGGATGTTGGGGGAGGAGTTGAGTCAGTGTCCTGAGATAGGGGGAGGTGGTTGCCTGGCCTACTGGGTATCTGCCAAATCCTAAACTGGATGCTTGCGTAGTACCAGGTTGATATTTTTAAGGCTGATGATACGTCCCTGTCATAGAGTTGGGGAAGCCGAGGTGCACAGGAGTGAAGTATAGTATAGCCCTGATGATGCAGTTTGGCCTTGACTGTGCCAAAATTTATATCCTGGTCCGACTCGGTTTGCTTTCTGGGGAGAGATAAGAAGTGTACACAGTTGCCACTCCCAGGAAGCACGTGCTAAGCAAGAGTGAGTCTGCTAAGTGCCACATGTGTGCCTGTATCCTGAAGGAAGGGTGCCAGGAGAGGTATGGCATCCCTGCTGGTGGGAGGAGGGCTTTCTGAGGGAGTCGTCCTCTGATTACATGGCTTTGTCAGACAGTGATGGACTGGGGAGGAAGGGGTGTGCTGATAAAGGATAATGGCCATCTCAGGGCTGCTGGAAGCTTGGAGAAGAGGTCTGAGAAAGGAGCACAGCTTGAGCCAGGAGCAGTGAGCATCCATGAATGGTTTCAAGCAGGGAGTAGGCTTGTGGTCACTGTCCACAGTGCTCACCGGACTTGTCCTGGGTGCCATTCAGACTTGAGCTGTTCCAGGTTCTCCTAGCCTTCACACTCTTCATGTCTGCAGCCCATCTCCCTGACACACACCACCCCCTACCCACAGCTGAGTGTTCTGTGTGGAGCAAGTAGCCAAGGGGCTTCAGGTAGCCGGTAGATCTGGGCTGACTTGGAGTGCAGAGCCTCTTTCTTTTCATGTCTTGCCTTATTCTGGCGGAACTTTGTTAAGAAGCCTCGTTCTGCAGCCACTGCTGGGCATCAAATTATATACTTGTGCTGTTTTGCATGTTTACTGTCTGTCTCCCAAGCACTCCCACCAGGGCAGGGCCAGCTCTTGTTCGCTGCTGATATCCTGTCCTAGAACAGTACTGGGTACCTTTAGAAAGGATACTCTTCCTTCCTTCCTTCCTTGCTTGCTTGCTTCCTTCCTTCCTTCCTTCCTTGCTTCCTT
Source organism: Cricetiscus sungorus (assembly GCA_030556225.1). Classification (NCBI taxonomy): domain Eukaryota; kingdom Metazoa; phylum Chordata; class Mammalia; order Rodentia; family Cricetidae; genus Cricetiscus; species Cricetiscus sungorus. The sequence continues at coordinate 23,204,027 of JANBXA010000031.1, read as the reverse complement.
CCTTCCTTCCTTGCTTCCTTGCTTCCTTGCTTCCGACTCTGAACCCATCTAGATCTTTTGTTGTTCTTGTTCTTGTTGTTGTTGTTTTGAGATGGGGTTTCTCTGTGTATTCCTGGCTATCCTGGAACTCTGTAGACCATGCTGGCCTCAAACTCACAGAGATCCACCTGCCTTTGCCTCCTGAGTGCTGGGATTAAAGGTGTGTGCCATCTGTCCTGTACTGGATCTTAATCAGCCCACCTGGAGGGAAAACCAAAGTGCTTTCAGCAATACTATCGCAATTAGGTGTGGGAGGCGGCTCGGGGCATGGGCTAGGAGCAGGTGGTATGGGGTAAGTACTGAGAAGAGGCCTCAGATGATGGGTGTAGTTAGGCAGGTCTGCAGGCCTGAGTAGGGACTTGGCTTGCTCAGTAGGGAAGAGTACTTAGTGTTTCATTTTGAGGACATGGCAGGTGTAAAGGATTTTGGGGGTTGTCACTGTGTGTTGGGGATCTGTTCACAGGATGGTGGAATAGTTGGGATAAGTAGGTGGTGGCAGGCCAGATTGCTAGGAGAGATTAAGGCATTTGATGACCCCACTGAAAGGATTCCCATAAAGGTATGTGCTTAGAAGGGGCTGAAGCTGTGGCTGAGATGACAGGCAGGAATGACCTGTGGTACTGGTTGGGGCGGAGGGCATGAGAGCCTATGGGTGTTCCTCACACTGGTCTTCCTGGTGGAGAATGGGCAGCCGAACCCAAGGAGCTGGGGAGGTGGCAGCTCTCTGGATGCAGCTTGTCAGATCAGTTTTATTTGTGTGTGTGTGTGTGTGTGTGTGTGTGTGTGTGTGTGTGTGTGCGCGCGTGTGCGCGCGTGCCCTGTGTGTGGGTATACACCTACATCTGGAGGAAGCTAAAAGTTGACTTTGGGTATGCTGCATTCCACCTTATTATATTTTATTTTGCATAACTGGGTTTCTCTGTGTAGCTTTGGCTGTCCTAAAACTCACTCTGTAGACCAGGATGGCCTCAAACTCACAATATCCACCTGCCTCTGCCTCTCAAATGCTGGGATTAAAGGCATTTGCCACCACTGCCCAGCCAGATTAATTTTGTGTGTGTATGTGTGGGCATGCCTATGTGTGCATGAACACCTACATCTGGAAGCTAGAAGTTGACTTTGTGTATATTGCACTGCACCTTATTTTTAAGACAGGAATCTGGAGCTTTCTAGTTTAGCTAGGTTGGCTGACTGGCAAACCCCAGGGCTCTTCCTCCACCCTTCCGATCTAGGGTTATGGGATTATGAGGGTGTTGGGGATCCAAACTCAGGTCCTTGTGTTTCTGTGGCACATGCTTTCCTGACTGAACCTCTCTAGCTCGTGTCAGACCTGCCCATAATTTCCCCTCCCAGAAAGGTTAAACCCTCACTTTGCTAGTCTTCTCTCCCTAAAGTTGCCATGCTAGGTCACACCAGACCTGAAATACTTCAACAGGTACTGCTCTTAGGAGTCACTTGGAGCTGTTCTGACTATAGTACATTCATTCTCCTTGGGAGACTGCAGCATCTGGGGCAGAGCCCTAGTCACTGGGCACATATGAGCCAGAGCCTAGAGGGGACTGTGCATATGAGGAAGGGAGGTGGCCACTGTCACTTCACTTCTAAAGCAGCTCTCTGGGTCCCTGTCTGTCATTGTGCCTGGGGGCCTTCTCTTTTGGGTCAGCTTTATGATGCCAGCTCCACAGACTCCTCCCTGACTTTTGGCTCCTTGGGGCCAGTTTGGGGTCAGGAGATCTGCCCCAAGGCACAGGAATTTATGACAGGAAGGTGGGAGATATTTATACACTGCTTCTCCTGAGACCTGTTGTGACTAGGCCTCTCCTCCCATTCTGGGGCTGTGGGAGTGGGAGGTCCATGCCAGATATGGTTGGTCGCTATCTCCAGTCTGTTGGGGATCATCCTGGGTTGCCTTGTCATAGATTCAAGTCAGTTTGACAGAATAGAAAGCAAATAGGACAAACACAGCCCCAGGGTTTCCAGGTTTGGCGCATAGCCCTCCTCCTCCCTCAGACAGATATGCAGGGTGAGGGAGCCCCAACCATGGCAGTGGACGTTCTAGGTGTTCAAACTACTGGCCTGAGACTACTCCGCCTGAGGAAAATGGGGTTCTCTAGAGGCGACATGGCCGGGTCAGGTGGCTCTGGCTCCTAGCTGTTGCTGCCACAGCCCTGCCACCCAACTGCACTATGCTACTGACTCCTGTCAGGAAACCAGACACCTTGGCCCGGTGAGGCTCACTTGATGCAGGCTCTGATAGGTGGGCTCATAGCCATGACACCTCCTCCCTGCCAGCCTGTTTGTCTCGTCCTATTCTCCTCCCTGCCAGTGGGCAGGAGCTAAGGCTTCTGAAGGACAGAGACTTAGACAGGCAAGGGCCCCCATGGTCAGGGAGGGTGTGTGGGACGATACCCTCCAGATGGGCAGATCAGGATGAACCGCCTCCTATAGACCTGGGCAGATAGAACCAGATAGAACTAGCTCACAGCCTCCCTGTGGAACTTGTTGCAGCTGGGGGCCCCCCCGACTCCAGTGCTATGCCTCCCTGGGTAGGACCTGCCAGGTAGGGCTTCCCAGAAATGAGGTGCTGTGGCCTGTCCAAGGAGACCTAGGGGAAAGAGGTCATCTGCCCTCAGCCTGAGCCTGGCTCAACACTTCAGGGTCTCTAGGAGACGAGGGACGGCAGGTTTAGTGAGAGGACCAAAGGCGGCTTGGATAGACAATTAGGTTGTGTTTGTATCGTCCACCTGGATCTTGTTGAAGAGAACACTTGCTAGGCTGTTTCTTCAGGATTACCCTCTGGACTCCCTGGGGCTCTCTTCATAGGAAAAGTTCCTTCTGTCTCCTCTCTCTTCATCTGGGGTGGGGCCAGGGAGCTTGGACATCTGGGGTGTGTGTCTTAGACACTCAGCCCAACCTCTTGGCTCTCAGAAGATGCTTGGGAAAGGGCCAAGGCTGTCTCAGTGGCTGGGAGCCTGCTTGGTTCTGCCTGGTTTGGGGGAAAGTTCTCTGAGTCCTTTGCCCTCTTCATTCGTCTCCCAGGGCCTCAGAGTCGCAGGACTGGGGCAAGATGACTGTCACAGTCCCTCCTAGCAGTAGCAGCCCATTTGGCTTTCCTGATGAGTCTAACTGTTGGCCTTTTCCTCCACCTATAGCCCGATCTGCTCAACTTCAAGAAGGGATGGATGTCGATCTTGGATGAGCTTGGAGAGGTAGGAGGCTGGGCTGGAGGGGAGAGGTCAGCCTGGGCTAATATGCAGGGTTTATGTGGAAAGGTGCTTAGGCTAGGCATGGGATCCAAGGTGAGGGCCAGGTGGGAACACTAAAGGGGTCGAATTTCTGGTCCAGGGAAAGGGAGACCGGGTCCAGTAGGAACTCAGGAGGGACAGTTTGCTGGCTATCAGCTTCCTCATCTGTTTTAACACCTGAGTGGAAGGGTGGAGCCTCCCTGCTGTGCACATTCCAGGTCCTGTCCCAGCTCTGCAGGAGCACAGGACCATGTTGGCTGTCCTTCCTCATGACATCAATAGCTAGGAATCTGAGGGTCTCCGTGGGGCAAAGGCTTCACAAAAGCCTGAGTTGTACAGATTTCCAGACACTGGGGTACAGAGTTGGGCACAGAGCACAGGCTGGTGAAATCACAGCCTCAGTCACCAGATCTGTGACATGCAAATGATGGACAAAGTGGAAAACAGTCACTGTGTTGAGGGGGCCAGAAGCCTCTATTGTCTGCTGGGAACTCATCACCCTTCCTTTCTTTCATCCATCCATCCATCCATCCATCCATCCATCCATCCATCCATCCATCCAGTCTAATGTGTCTGTCCTTGGGAATACCTGAGGCAGTACCATTCATTAGCTCTGCTTTGTCAGCTGCCAGGCAGGCTAGAGGCTGGGAGCTAAGCTGGCTCCTTGCCTACTCCGCCTGCATGTGCCTGTGGCTCAGATCTGTGTGCAGCCCGCATGCCGGTCAAGGCTCAGAGCCAAGGGGAATCGCATTGTGTTTCCTGCCCACACACTTTATTCCCCACAGCCAGCAGCCTTCTGTCCCTGCTGCCTGCTCAACATCCCTTAGTGGCTGTTCTCCAGGCTCACACAGGGCCTGGCACCCTGCCAGTGACCCCTTCCTGGCCTCCCCTCCCAAGGTCTCCAGGGGGCAGAAGGATTATGGGCCCCACCCAGAACTGGCCTCAACTCATGCTCTTTCATAGGGTTTTGGAATGTCCAAACTGGAAGGTCCTTGGGAGTGTAGCCAGACCGCTTCCTTGTGCACAGATGGGAGTCAAGCCTACAAGAGTGAGACTTCTTTCAGGCAAAGTGATTCCTTGGGCAGCCCAAGCCTAGACTCTGGTTTTTAGGCCTTCAGAGCTCTGTTGCAAATAGTGGCAGAGTAGATCTAGAGGACCCAGAAACTTTCCACAGAACCTACCCCACTGCAGATGTAGTTGAGGTTTCAAAAGGTACCTTGGTCTACTTCAGGGGCGGGATTGGTATTTGTTTGTTTGTTTGTTTTTCAACACAGGTTTCTCTGTAGATTTGGAGCCTGTTCTAGAACTTGCTCTGTAGACCAGGCTGGCCTTGAACTTAGAGATCCACCTGCCTCTGCCTCCTGAGTGCTGGGATTAAAGGCGTATGCTACTACAGCCCAGCTGGCAAGGTTAGTGACTGGCCTCTTTGAACTGTTCCCAAGATCCTGTGCCACATGCCAGAAGAGACACATAAGGAATTGATGCCTCCATTGTGACCCAAAGCCTAGGGACTTCTTCAGTCAGAACACTGAAAACTGGGGAAGTGGCGACACTGGCCGAAGGGCACACAGCAAGGCATCACTCATAGTCTGGGTTTTTGGTGCTAAACCCTGTTTCTCAGGGAAGACCACACGGAAGGAAGTAGAAAGCATCACCTCAAGTGCTAGAAACCTTATCATGTCCTTAAGGAACAAAAACACAAAATAGCACCAACAGGGTGGAGGTGTCAGGAGAGCCCCAGGGGGCCTGGCCTGGGAGACACTGATCCCGCAGAGGGCTGATCCCAGCTGGCCTTCCAGTAAAGTGGCAAGAGCCTGGGGGAGGCTGAGGTTGGCGCTGGAGATGTCAGATTTGTCTGCCTGTTCCTTTTCCTCATGGCTTAACTTTCGCCACCTGAGAGGCACGGCAGAATCACAAATGTGAGGGTAAACCAGCACATTCTCACAGTGGGATGTGTGTGTGAACAGCTCTCAGCACAGATGGGGAAGCAGAACTGTGCTGCCTGCCCCAGGCCTCTTTCTACACTTCTGTCTGAGAGATCTTTGTCCTTGACCCTGTGTCAATCCAGTGGGCATATGGAAAAAGACTTACAGAGGTCAGGACCAACTTAGTCACTGACTTGCTAGGCATTTAACCTCCCAGAGCCCTGCCCCTTCCCTCATCTTCAGAGGGGGCTGGGATAGGCCGAGAATACTTGGGTTGATAGAATGGTTGCCTGCCAGGCATGACCACTGGGTTCAATCCCAGCATTACATAATCCAGGCATGATGGTGCATGCCTATAATTCTAGGACTCAGGAGGTGAAAGCTGGATGATCAGAAGTTCAGGGTCAGGCCAGCAAGACAGGTTAGCTGGTAAAGCACTTGCCACAACAAGCCTGTTGACCTGAGTTGATTCCAGTTGATTCCTGGAATCCAGGGAGGGAATTCCAGAGAGGGTTTGCCTTTCCTTCACAGAGGTGCCTTCTGACCCCCCCCCCCACGCAACGGCACATGTACCCATACATATCTTGGTCATCCCAGCTACATCACAGATTGAAAGCCAGCCTGAACTACATGGGACCCTGTCTCAAAAAAACTACAAAAACAGTAACATGGGGGTGCCGGCAAGCCAAGGAAAGGCATAGTTACCTAGAAGGGCTAGTTCATAGCCATTGAGTGCTTGGCTTCAGATCTGCCTTTCTGATCTGTGACTCCCCTCAACTCTAAGAATGGGAGCAAGGGATGGGACGGGTACACACAGGTGCCTTCCTTCCCCTGTCCCTCTCTTACCATCTCCTCCTTCACAGTGGAAGAAGCATTGGTTTGTGCTGACGGATTCAAGCCTCAAATATTACAGGGACTCCACTGCCGAGGAGGTGAGGTACCTGGATGGGTAGGTGGGCCCTAGAAAATGCAGGACCCATTGTTGGGCCCTAGAAAATACAGGGTCCATGGTTGGGGTCTGCGGAGTAGAGCTCCTCGGGGCCCGTGTAGACCATGGTGAATCCTCTTGCTTTTTAGGCAGATGAACTGGATGGGGAGATCGACCTGCACTCCTGTACAGACGTCACTGAGTATGCAGTACAGCGCAACTATGGCTTCCAGATCCATGTGAGGCTCATGCAGACCTGGAGGTCGAGGGTGTAACCTGGGTCCCTGGGCATGTGTTGGCCCCACTCACTCACTTGCCCTCAGTCCATGGTCAGCCAGTCAGCAATGCTGATGCCCATGTTAATGTGTCTAGGGAGGTCTGATGTGAGGTACTTCCACAGGCTGGCAGAAGGGTTTCCCACCCTCTGTCCACTCGGCCTTATATACTCTCCTGGGAAAGAAGGATCACCTCCACAAGGGGAGGGAGCACAGGGCTGGCCATAAGCAAGCTACATGTAGTACCCTTGCAGACCAAAGATGCCATTTATACCTTGTCGGCTATGACCTCGGGCATCCGGAGGAACTGGATTGAGGCTCTCAGGAAGACTGTGCGTCCAACTTCAGCCCCAGATGTCACCAAGTATGTCTTGGGCTGGGCCCTGGGAGTAGTGACAGTGCTGTGTCCCTGAATGGGGTTCTGAGTACTCACCCAAGGGCCCTTCAGGGGCTCAGTTCCTCTAGCAACAAAATATGGGAAGAGCAGTCATGCCCTTGTCCACCCAGAATCCATTGAAAACTTAGGGTTTGACCTGCTATCCCATTAGGTCCCCTTACATTCTAAAAGCTGGGAAAGGCCTTGGTGGTTTAGACAGGAGGCTTGAAAGGCAAAGTTGGTTCTTCTGTCTGCTAGGTATCATGGCCTCTGCACACAGCAATCTCCAGCTGCCGGGGGTGGGGGGATGGGGGCTGTTTGTTATCCTGCATGGGGAACTAAGCTCAAAGCTGCGCTGCTGCTGGACAGAAGGAAGGAAGTGTGGTGTTAGAGACGTAAGCTTGACTCCTGAAGCCTGGTTATTCAGCCATAGGCCAGAGGCTTTCCTATCTGCATTTCAGATTCCTCATCTGTCATGTTGGATATTGTGTCTGCACCTATGCAGGCATGTGTCCAGGGCTCTTAGTGAATTCTGTAGAGCCATGCTGTTGGGCTATTTAGTGTGCAGGCTGGAACCCTTGCAGCATTGACCCAGAAGTGTTAGTATAGGCCTGGTGCACAGCTAAGCAGCCCTTAGCTCACAACTTGGCCGTCAGGTCAGAGAGCACAGCTGAACTGCTGAGGAGACCCTTTAGAGGGAGTTGCTTCTATCTACCCCCAGCCCCCGACCACCAGAATATGATCATACGATTGCATTGCTGCAGAGAATGCTGGGAAGTACAGTTTGGAGCAGAATGACAGTGAACACAGCTGAGCTGCCACTGTCACTCAGTGTCTCAACAACCTGTGCTCTGTTCACTCAGGTGCCAGTATCTCTCCCCTCATCAGCATTGCCTACATTGTGCCTGACCCCAAACCCAGAGCCTGGCCTTATGCATGTTTAAGGTTTATTTTGCTTTAGGTTTGTGAGTGTGTTCCTTGTATATATGTATGTGCACCCATGTATGCAGTGCCCACGGAGGTCAGCAGTATGTGTCAGGTCCCCTGGGTTGTGAAGTGCCATGTGAGTTCCAGGAGCCAGACCGCTGAATTTCTGAGCCATCTCTTCAGCCCCTTGAGCGTTTTTGTTGCTGTTTTATGTCTTTACTAATGCGTGCATCAGCATTTGCAAAAGCTCCCATTTGCTTTGCACACTGAGCCCCACATCCATGCCACGTGTGGCATTGCTGTCCCTTGTTCCAGATACAGTAACTGGGACCGTGAGAAGAAATCTGCTGGTAGATGACCTCCCTAGTGTCCTCCCATGGTTTGACAATAATGAGGTGTGAGTTCTCCACCTCTAGTCACGACTGTAGCTTACTCGGGTTCATATCAATCCTATCAGTTCATATCAGTGTTTCTGTGAGCTGGAGTGGGCAAAGACTCTTCCCTGACATGGCTCTGCTGACGTCCTAGGCTCTCAGACTGCAATAAGGAAAATACGCTGCATGGCTATGGTACCCAGAAGGGCTCCCTGAAGATAGGGGAGCAGCGGACAGGCTCTGAGGTTATTGGCCGGGGTGGCCCTCGCAGAGTGGATGGATCACGGCAGTCACTGGATTACGTGGAGCTCTCTCCATTAACCCCAAGTTCCCCACAGCGCGTGCGCACTCTGACCCGCTCCGCTCCTGAGCGCCCAAGCAAGCAGGAGGATCTGGAGCGGGACCAGGCGCACCGCTCTGAGGAAAGGCGCAAGTGGTTTGAGTCCACAGACAGCAGGACCCCAGAGACTCCCAGTGGCGATGGGCCTCGAAGGGGCCTTGGTGCCCCCCTGACTGATGACCAGCAGAGCCGGCTCAGTGAGGAGATTGAAAAGAAGTGGCAGGAATTAGAAAAGCTGCCCTTGAGGGAGAATAAGCGGGTGCCACTCACTGCCCTGCTCAATCAAGGCCACAGTGAGCGTCGGGGGACCCCAAGTGACAGCCATGAGGCTCTGGAGAAGGAGGTAGGCCTCTCTCCCCATCAGCCCCCCTGCAGTATCAATGTATTAGCTTTGCAGCCCTACAGTGATGAGGAGCTCACCCCAATATTTGACCTACCAACTGACACCCCTGGCTCCTCATGGGGGACTATTTCCACTAGTACTTAGAGTTGGTTTTGGTTTGTATGGCTTTGTCTTTGTTCTGTCCTTAGCCACAGGGAAGAGACATGAGGAGTGGTGAAGGACAGGCCTTTTTCTGTGTGACTTTGACACCCTGAGCTTTGTTGGGCTCCTCTTTGCCCTCCGTGACATGGGACCTGCTATATTTCACACACGTGGAAATTGTGGTGCAGAGGATGTCCCCCTGTTACAATCATGGGATGATAGACATCTGTCTACAGTGTGCTATCCCCCACCTTGTCTGGTCACCTCTGGTCAAAGCTCATCTGGGTCATTGACATAGCTATCCTGGACTCAGCCACAAAGTCCCATGTCTGTACCTCTCCCTGGGACGCCTGCCCCTTCTCCACACCAGAACTATTACTAAACGCGCTGAGGAAACTGGGCTCCTAGCCATGTGGAGGCAGTATCTGTGGTCCTCGTGCCTCCCACCAGCACCCTTCCCCATCTCAGGACATCCATTCACCCACTGACCTCTTCCTGTGTCCCAGGTCCAGTCTCTTCGTGCCCAGCTAGAGGCATGGCGGCTCCGAGGGGAAGCTCCTCAGAATGCCCCCAGACCCCAGGAGAACAGCCATATTCCTCCAGGCTACATCTCACAGGTAAGGCTGAGAAACTGCTTTGTGGGGTGGGGGCAGGTTTCTGGTTGCTGTGTTGTCAGAGAGCAGCTGTGTTTGGGGAACCTTTTCTGTGTGTGAGAATCATGCCAGGCGTTTGCTACACATCATGCCATTTAATCTTCCCACAGCTGGTGGGCATGATCACTGTGCCCATTTTACAGACAAGGCCACTGAGCTCTGAGAGGGTATGTGACCCGCCCGAGGGTCCCCAGCCTGCAGGTGTCAGAGGTGGGATTTGAGCATGGGTCCAGCTGACTGCAGAACCTGTGTGTGAGTCCCCGTGTGACATTCTGCACTTGGACCTCCTCCCGCACCACTGTGGGGAAGCGGGGAGCCGGTAACCCTAGGAGTCACTCTCTAAATACAGGGAGAGGCCTTCCCTGCCTACCAAGGAGGTCTGTGGGACCTGGGAGCCTCCAGTTTGCCCTCAGGAGTTTGCTTGAGACAACAGTTCTCAACAAGGGAGGGTGGCTTTCTCCCTCTGGGTAACTTTGTCCTCCCTGGGAAAAGTCTCTGTCCCCTGGGGACAGTTGTCTATGTCTGGGAATGATTTTGGTTCTCACAACTGGAAAATTAGCTCACTAGAAAAAAAATGTGTGTGTGCATATATTTATTATAAATTATAAAAGGTTGTTTAGTATATATAAAATGTACAAATAAAGTATACAATCCTTTTTATTGTGAATTCCATATAGAAATGGATATTTCTCAGACTGCTTTAATGACTTCTCCTTATCCTTGTGGCCACAGCTGATTAACAAATACGAGTGGTTCTCATGTGTGTTGAGTGATATTTTTATGCTAATGAGTAAGATGAAAAGACATCAAAACTTCTCAAGATCAATGTTGTAAGCAAACTCTTTGCTGAACTGAATGCCTGCTTTCTGCTGAGACTGAGAATAATCTAGTCAGAATAGCTCACCACTTTGGTTCTGTGTAAGCGATAAACTGAGTCCCAGTTTGTGGTACTGAGCAGTTTCCATGGCGTGAGCCTCCCCCTGTGGCTGATGTCAAAGCCGTGGTCCGAAGGCCATGGGCTTGGGATGGGTTTCTGCTGTCCTGGTGCAAGGTCAGGGTCCACACACACTATAAACACACGGGGGTGGCCGCGTACATGTTAAGCATCAGCCTTGACATTTTCTATCTTGTTACTTTCTATGGCTGTGATAAAATATCCTGACAAAAGCAACCTAAGGGAGAAAGGGCTTGTTTGGGCTCAGGGTACCAAGACTCGGAAGAAGCTGTCACCTGGCACCCGTAGCCAGGGGACAGAGATAAATGCTGTGCTCAGCCACTTCGCTACATTTGTGCAGTCTAGGACCCCAGCTTGATAGTACTGCTCTCCTTTATGGTGGCTGTCCACCTCAGGTAGACTAATCAAGACAATTCCACTCAGGCACGGCCGTAAATAATCCCTCACAGTCAGTCTGGAGGCTCGCTGTCTAGGTGACTCCAGATCTATCTAGTTGACAATTAGCACTAACCTGCACGATCTCCTTTATTTTTTTAGTGTAATTCATTATACGTATATGTGCTTAATTTTTTAAAAGTACTTTGGCTTAACAGCTGAGTCACAGAATTCTGAATAATTTGGTAGTCAGCTGTCTATAGTTCATACCAGACATACCAGTGCCAGGAGGAGGAGAGAATGCTGGGATCCCAGGGGGTTGACATGAGCAGGTTCTTGGAAAGTACCCTGATGGTCATGTCCTCTGAGTTATAGTGGCAAATGGGTGGGGATATTCGCTGTGTTGGAAGGTGAGGCTTACCAGTACCTACAGTAGAGCCCCCAAGGACAAGCTGAAGATGTTGAGAACTCTCCAGTGACACACAAGGTGATCTTGGAGTTCAGTGGATAAGGAGAGGACAAGACCCAACCCTAAGGGGCTAGAACAAGACTGGCTCAGAACAGATTGGCAGAGGTCTGAAGGGCGATCTGGGCCCTGGTGACTGGGGCTTGGGAGGGCAAGGGAGCCTTTGGGGTCCTGGGGCTGGACAGCCACACCAGTAGGGGCCAGCTACTGCTGAGTTGTGGGTGGGGGGTCAGTTGAAAGAGCAGGGGTTTGGGTCACTATTGAGGAGGCTGTCCTGGGCTACTTGGGTAAGGGAAGGTGGAATTGGCCCAGTGTCGGTACGTCCTGCCCTGGGTGGGGCGTGGCACGGAGGCTGGGCTACAGCCTGGGGTCACGGAGTGGAACTGGAACACCTCTCTGGGAGGGTCCACTTGCTGGAGTCAGAGCAGCTGTGTGTGTTCAGTTTGCTATTAGAGGCAACTTCAGAGTTCATTTTAGAAAAAGCTTGTTACTCAACTGAAAATTTAAAAGCACTACTGTAGCTCCTAAGCTCCTCGGTGACAAACCTGAGGCCCAGAATTGTGCTGTGACCTTTGAACTATAGGCAGGCCCGGAGCTTTTGCTTTCTGGTCCTCTTCTGTCCTGTTGGGCACTTCCAAAGCTTGCCAGCACTCCATCTTGGGGACAGGTGAGGGGGCAGGTAGGACTGAGGTGTTAAGAGGTGACATGGAAGTGCTCAGGAAACAGTGATGGCTGGGATGGCAGACGCAAGAGGGAAGACGGACTAAGTCGCCCTCTCAGGTGCAGGAGGGGGTGGTTGGAAACTCCTGACCCTGGAGGGGTGACTGCTGGGGAAGCTATTCCCCAGCGTGTTCTCCCTGGCTGAGTGCCTGCCTGTCTTTCAGGACGGGCCTCCCCACTGCAGAGTGGCTGTGTGGGGGTGGGGTTTCAGCTTAGTGCCTGTGACAGCGCTGAAGTAGCTATCGGAGAGGTACACTCCAGCAAATGCCATAGGGTCACCAGCACTTCTTCTTCTCCCTTGGTGTCAAGGCGGAGAAGGGGCTGGTGCTATCTTGGGCACTAAGGAAGGTAGGTCACAGTTGACACCTAGCCAGCCCCTACCCCCTTGTTGCTGAGTTCCCCACAGATTTGGAGTACTGTGCCCACCAGCTCGTCTACCCAGAGAGCTCCTCAGGAGGTCCTTGAGAGGCCTCTGGCGGAGGCTGAGGCTCACAGGTGAAGCATGGAGTGTGCTGGCTCATCTCTGCTCCCTGTGTGGCCTGCTCTGTAAGGGGAGAGTCAGAGGACAAGAGCAAAGGCCCAGCAGGACACTCACACTCCCCCACTCACACTCAGATCATCTGGATCCAGCCTTTCCCCACTGTAAGCCTACAGTGGTCACAGGAGTAGCTGCAGAAGTGGGTGGGGGTTTTGATGGGGAAGGAACTGTATTTCTTTATGTGGCCTTATGTACCTTTGTTTCTTCCCTGCCCCAGCCTGGTTTAGTGACCTAAAATGTTTTTTTTTTCTTTTATTCATGTGACTTGCACGCACGTTTCTGTGTGTGTGTGTGTGTGTGTGTGTGTGTGTGTGTGTGTGTGTGTGTGTGTGTGTGTTATGTGTGTGTCTGTGTATGTTTGTGTGTGTGTGCGTGCACTGATGTGAAGACCAGATGTTAATTTTTGTTGTTATTGTTGGTTTGATTTTTGTTTTGTTTGTTTTGTTTTGTTTTGAGGCAGAGTCTCTCTATGTAGCCCTGGCTCCTAGAACTCAAGGGATCTCGGCCTGCCTTTGCCTCCTGAGAGCTAGGATTAAAGGTGTGTGCCACCACACCTGCCTGCCTGGCCTTTCTTTACCTTTTTTAGGTGTGTGTGTGTGTGTGTGTGTGTGTGTGTGTGTGTGTGTGTGTGTGTGTGTCTACCCACCAAGGTCAGAAGAGTTTCTGAACCCCTGGAGCTGAAGTTCCAGTGGTGTAACCACCTGACCTGGGTCCCCTGGAAGATCAGGAAGTGTTAATCCTGACCCATGTCTCTGCACATCCCCGTCCTATTTTCTTTTGACACCAAGTTCCATTATTTAGCCTTGGCTAGCCTGCAGCTTGGGATGCAAACAGACCAAGTAAGCTCTGCCTCCCAGGTGCTGGGATTAAAATTGTGTACCATCGTGCCCAACTAGAGAGTCTCTTACTGGAGCTTGCTGTGAGCTGGGGATCTGCCTGTTTCATACCCAGCACTGAGGTTACTAGTGTATTTTTATGTGGGTGCTAAAGAGCTGAACTCAGAAGATAGCTTATCCATTCAGCTATCTTTTCATCTTTCAAACAATCTTTTTAATTACATAAGAAACATAGCCCTGTGTGAGGGTGCATTCTTTTAATCCAAGAAAACAGGAGGCAGAGTTCAAAGCCAGCCTGGTCTACATAGTAAGTTTCAGGACAGCCAGAGCTACATAGTGAGACCCTGATTCAAAACACCAAAAAAATTACCTGATAGTGGTGACACACACCTTTAATCCCAGCACTCAGGAGGCTGAGGCAGGCAGATCTTTGTGACTTCAAGGCCAGCCTAATCTACAGAGTGAATTCCAGGATAGCCAGAGATACACAGAAACCCTGTCTCAACAAAAAAAATAATAAAAAGTAAATAAGAACCACATTTACATTTTTTAAAGTAATGAAAACACCAGACATGGTGGTGCATGATCCCAGCATTTGAGCAGCTGAGGCTAGATGGTAAATTCAAGGCCAGCTTTAGCTAGAGGCTAAGTAAGGTCTTAGACCAAGACTTTGTCTTAAGAAAAAACAAAAGCAAACAAAACAAAAAAACAATGGGCTGGGGTTGTAGCTCAGTGGTAGAGCTCTCACCTAGCATACTCAAGGCTCTGGGTTCCACTGCAACGTTTATCTAAATTAAAAGGTTAAAAATGAGCCCAAATGACTCAGTCAGTACAGATACTTGCCTCCAAGCCTGAAGCCTCGAGTTCCATCCCAGGAACCCACAAGGTAGAAGGAAGCTTGGACCTCCACCATGAGTGTACTGTGGCACGTGTGCACCCCACCCCTAAAACAATGTAAGAAGATGGGTTGGAAAGACAACTCAGAGGTTAAGAGCACTGGCTGCTCTTCCAAGGGTTGTAAGTTCAATTCCCAACAACCACATGGTAGCTCACAGCCATGTATAATGAAATGTGGTGCCCTCTTCTGGTGCACAGGCATGCATGCAGGCAGGACACTATACAATTTTTTAAAATGTTAAGAAGAAATGTGCCCTGATGCTGCTCCCAGCCCCATGTGTCCCTGTGCCCACCATTGCATATGTCTAGATCAACTTTCTGTGGTCAAGGGGACACATTACTACCAACAGCTGGGTCAATAACGCAGACTTGTCAATCATCTTGCTGAAAGCCAGCACAGACTAAGTGGGTGGGGGTGGGTGGCCTGGACACACTCCTTTCCTAGGCTGCAGGTGGGGTCATGGGCTCCTTGCCTGTTTCTCACCTATGTTCCCCTCCTTCATTTCAAAGCTTTTCAAAGCTGCCACTGTCCTCTCCTGGTCACGTCGCCAGATGTTTATCTTCTGTCGCCCACCCCACCCTACCCACCCACATTCATTCTTCGGGCCACCAGATTGTCTAGGACAGTCTTTTGCTCCTAGTGGCAGCTGGTTAGAAGCTTTAATTTCTTTTTTCACAGATCAAGGCAGTCCCGTGTCATATATGGATATATTTGGAGAGCTGTTATCCAGCCTGCCACAATATCCTTCCTGCATTTTCTGTGTTTTTGCATACCTGAGATAGGCACTTGTGAATATTGTCAAGAGTCATCTTGCATTCCACAGCAGTCCACATGGCATCCCTGCCCTCCCACAGCTGCCTATTGTCCTTTGCAGGCTTAGACCCCGCCACTGACTCAGGGAACCTACTTGTGCCCTAGTCATTATACACAAATAATGGGATGTTTGTTCCTAGGAGTAGACCTGCCCATGCAAGGGTTAGAGTTACACAAAAAAAAAAAAAAAAAAAAAAAAAAGCAATGATGCCTATAATCCCAAGCACTCAGGAGGCTGAGGCAGGAATGTTGTGAGTTCAAGGCCAACCTGGCTACATAGCAAGTCCCTGTATCAAAAAGATGATGATGATCCCATTCTGCCCATATACATCAGGCACAGTGGGCACTCCAACAATAGACATGGGTCTAACTACTTACTGTCTTGTCTACAAAAACATTTTTATGACATCAACAGTTATAGCTCATTTACTAAGGTCCTACCATGTGACTTAACCCTGGCCTGCATCCCAGGCCTAAGCTGGGTCTGATGTACCTTGTCACCAGGCTGTTATGTCCCCAGAGAAACAAGACCTTGGGAGGCAGGGAAGAGGCTTCCCAGAGGCAGACAGAACTAGAAAGGTGTTTAAGATGGGCTGAGGGGGAAAGTGAGTTCCCTTCCCTAAGTTGTTATTATTGAAGGGGGTAAGTACATGCATGCCATGGCCTGTGGAAATCAACACAGCTTCATGGAGTTAGCTCTTGCACTCTCAGGGTTTCACGGCAAATGCCTGTACCCACTGAGCCGTTTCGCCGTCCTAAGAACTGGCTTTGTAACTTTGAGGTTGCTTGGCAGTGATGGGCTAGGCAGAGACGGGGTTGTGGGAGCCAGGCTCTGTCCTGCAAATGGGCTATCATTGCAAGGTTTGAAGCAGAAAGAGGACTTGTGACGTTTGTGGCTGAGGAGGGTTGGGTGGCAGTGGGAACAGGTATAGACTCATTCATGGTGCCACATTTCAGAGCAGGGACATGAGCCGAGCCCCGGGCAGGCTTCTAACCCAGCCGGTGGGAGCAGCCGCATGACTCCCTGGCCTCTGGCCCACAGGAAGCCTGTGAGCGCAGCCTGGCAGAGATGGAGTCCTCACACCGCCAGGTGATGGAGCAGCTGCAGCGGCACCATGAGCGAGAGCTGCAGCGGCTGCAGCAAGAGAAGGAGTGGCTCCTGGCCGAGGAGACAGCTGCTACAGCCTCAGGTGAGAAGCCACTTAAGGAAGGAGTTCCAGGAAGCAGTCAGTACGGGTTGGAAGCCCCAGAAGTTACCTGTGGTCCAGCTTGAAGGAGGCGAGGCAGTAAAAGACCCCCCTCCCTGGGTTGTGACTTTTCTTCCTTGGGTTCTGTAGACACTGAGGGGTACCTCAAGCCACATACTACCTCCATGCCAGGGGAGAGACACCAATCAGCTAGTCTATTCTGGTAGAATGTCACCTGCCTAGGAACTTGGCCAGACCCTGAGGTGCTCAAGGAGTGGTTGTGACCTTTGCCCCACTGGCAGCGTATACCTCTCTGTTCCCACACATTTCTCATGGGAGCACCCTGAGCGTTCATGGTATCCAGGGAGTGAGGAAGCTGGACCCCAGAGAGGTTAAGTGACTTGTCCCAAATGGCAAATGACAGAGCTGTGCTTTGAGCCTAGAACCGATATTCTGATTGTAAAGCTGGGCACTGAACTGCCTGCCTCGCTTTCCTCAAGCCCAGAACAGGAAACACCCGAGACAGACAAATTCTATCCGCCTCTTTGTCAAGTATACACTTGCTGTGTGTGCCTGGCATATCCTGGGCAGCCCCTCTGGCTTTGCAAAGTCATAAATGAGGTCATGTGACCTGGAGCGTGCATCCTGCCAATACTGGTCAAGTGTTCCCTGTGCTCAAGTCTACATGGTCACTTCCCCCAAGCCTTGGGCTGTGTTCATGTTTCAGGGCAGACCCACCTGGCAGGCCTAGAGTAACCACCCCTCCCCAACAGGCTGCAGGCATCACTCAGTGATCTAGCACCAAAGTTTCTACAGTGAACTTGAACTTGATGGAAATGACACTGTTAAATAATAGGCACCAACAGCTTTGTATCCCTGCATGGTAGGGTCTGCCATCGAGGAGGAATGAGATCCCCCAATATTCAGAGGTGTTGCAGTTCGAAACTGTGGATAAATCCAAGGCTGGAGGCTTGCGTATTCCTTACCCTGCCCTGTGCAATATGGGGAAAATGCTGGGTTCTTGGGAGCTCCCCATTAGAAATAGCCAACAGGAGCCAGCACTTGGGCCTTACTCTCCAGGCAGGGCAAATGGGCCTTGATGGATGGCCCTCCAGCCACTACAGAGATGGTGTAAGCACTGTGTAAGGTAGCCAGAAACCACTAGTAGGAGGCACCAGTGGTTAGATACTAACATATGACCCCAGGTGAGCCCATCACACAGGATCCCTTCAATGAGGACCCAAAACCACTGGGCTCAGGGCACCGCTCCAGCCATGGGGTTTGCACCCCTCTGGCCCTGTCTGCACCAGTACAAATGGAATTTGTGTAGATCCCCTTCTAACTTGTCCTCTGCCTGTCTGTTCTGCTCCTAGCCATTGAAGCCATGAAGAAGGCATATCAAGAAGAGTTGAGCCGGGAGCTGAGCAAAACACAGAGTCTCCAACAGGGCCCAGATGGCCTTAGGAAGCAACACCAGTAAGATGGCAGCAGGGCTGAGGTCCGGGGTGGGTTTGCCTCTGAGCCAGGAGCACCACTTGCCCTGAGAGATGTGACTAGGGCTTTGCTGAGGACCCCTAGCAGAGGACATATGGGCCTTCAGTACCCAGGTCCTGGCCTGTGTGCCCCTTTAGTGTCTCCTAGAGCTGGGTTGCAGTGCTGCTCTTAACCACTAGGGTATCTCCCTGCCCCAGTACTGTTGTGGTGCCTGGGCTATGGTGGTGTGAGAGGTAGTCCCTGAGCTCACCCTCCAGAGGAAACCCCTGCAGGCCAGAGAGACTGTTACCAGCCCACAGCCACAATGGTCTCCAACCAACAATGCTGTGACTCCAGGTCAAGCAGTGGCTAGAGAGCCCACGGGGTCGCTGTCTGTCCCGTCCTGTGCTGCCTAGGTTGGACATGGAGGCACTGAAACGGGAGCTCCAGGTGCTGTCCGAGAGGTACTCCCAGAAGTGCCTGGAGATCGGCGCCCTGACACAGCAGGCAGAGGAACGTGAGCACACCCTGCGTCGCTGCCAGCAGGAGGGCCAGGAGCTGCTGCGCCACAACCAGGTAGACTGGCGCCCCCCGGAGGCTGCGGCTGGGCAATGATGGGGCTGGTATTCCCACCCTGACCAGCCTGCTCTCTCAGGAGCTGCACTCCCACCTGTCGGAGGAGATCGACCGTCTGCGTAGCTTCATCGCCTCGCAGGGCACAGGCAACAGCTGTGGCCGCAGCAGTGAGAGGAGCTCTTGCGAGCTGGAAGTAAACGGCTTCCCTTCTTCTGCCCCGCCCCGCCCCGCCCTCCCCTGTGCCAGGCAACCCCTAGCTCTAGGACCTGTATGGAAATTCCCTAGGGAGCTGGGTGTCACCTGCAGGTGCCACTCAAAACTTTGGGATAGAATTCCAGGCTAAGTCAGAATTCCAGCCTTTGATCCAGTCTTGTCATCTACCTGGCGTGTGACCATGCTCAGTCACTCTGCCTTTGCCAGCCCCAATAACTTAAATATAAAACAGCTAGCATGCTGGGTGTGGTGGCACACACCTGTAATTCCAGGACTCCAGAGGCAGAGGTAGAGGCACATGGATTTCTATAAGTTCAAGGCTAGCCTGGTCTACAAAGCAAGTTCCAGGACAGCCAGGACTAGATAGATAAACTCTGTGTCAGGAGAAAGAAAGACAGAAAGAAAGAATAAGGTAATGCTCTCCTGAAGGTCGCCCAGCTATGTGTATGGAAGCTGGGGCTAGAAATAGGCAGTAGAGCATCAGTCTGGAGTCTAAAGGCTTTCCTACTTAGCTGAGTTTATGTACCCCGCGTGTCAATAGCTCTGCCCCTCAGAGTTCAGTAGTCCTGCTGCACTCACATAGCTACTGTTGACTATGGTAGGGTGGTAACACAGTCTCCTGTCAACCCCCTCAGCCCTAGCGCCTGGGCCTGGTACTGTGTTACTCTGTAGCTGAGGTGGCAGGGAGAGTCCTGCTGCCAATATAAGAGTGATGAAAAGAGAACGGAGGCAGGGGCGTCCTGGGTCAGTAGACTAGGACGCAGGGCCTCTCAGTGGGTTCGAGTTTCCAGACTGTAGAGCAATATAGATGTGGGGGCCTTGGCCTGTGGCCCTGGTCAGCCCTGCACATGTGTCCCTAGGTGCTACTGAGAGTGAAAGAGAATGAACTCCGGTGCCTGAGGAAGGAGGTGCAGTGCCTCCGGGATGAGCTCCAGGTGATGCACAAGGTAGGCAGCACCGCTGTGGGGTTGGGTGTGCGCCACCATCAGCCCTACCCTCTCCCTGGGCCTTCCACATAGGCCTCACTACCCCATTCCAGACAAGCGTGAGAAGAGGGAGGGGTGTGGCTCACCCAAGGTCACACTTGATTTCTGCCATTCAAGGTCATCCATTATTATTGAGCACCCAGTAGGTGCCAGGAATAATAGCTGCAAACAGAACAGGTCACTCTCCCAGCCTGGCTCTGGGTTGACTTCAAGTGTTGCTAAGCGTTGGGAAGTTCTGCACAGCCATTGGCTTGTTCCTGCCTCCGCCAGGCTGTGGATGTGTGGTGGCTCTGAAGTATGAGCCAGGAGTACACTGTCTGCTTGGACAGCAGGCAGAGAACCCACTGAAGGGCCAGAGCCCAGGCATGCCTTCCTGGGCTCCTACCTCACCCAGACCACGAACAGCGGCTTCACCTCCCCAGGCCCTAACCACCACCCCTTTAACGGGATGAGGAAGGACACTGAAGCCCCCATCACTGGGGGAGCCTGGCCTTCTGTGCTAGCAGCAAGGGGGCGAGGCACGGGTGCTGCAGGCCCAGCCTCAGGGCTTCCTCTGTGCCAGGACAAGCGCTTCACGGGGAAGTACCAGGATGTCTATGTGGAGCTGAACCACATCAAGACACGGTCAGAGCGTGAGATCGAGCACCTGAAGGAGCACCTGCGCCTGGCTATGGCTGCCCTGCAGGAGAAGGAGGCTGTGAGAAACAGCTCGGCTGAATAGAGGTGGGTGGGGACCCTGCACTGCAAACCTGTGATCACTTGGGGCTTGATGGGCCAGCCCTTCCTTTCCCTGGCCCATTTCTCTTTCTGTAAGTGGCATTGTGGAACTGGCTACAAGGGAGTTGTCATGGCCATAAGACAGTCCAGAGTCTGCTGTGTCAGCCTGCGCATGTTCATCCTAAGGTGATAACACATGGCTAGGTCAGCGCCCCACAGCCCTGCATCTTAGTCACTGCATGGTAGCCGTGCCAGTAGTGTGCCCTTCCAGAGGCTCGCGGGCCCTGGACATATCCACACTTTGCATTCAGTCTTCCCCTAGACCCCAAGCTTTGTGCCACAGCCAGTGCTGACCATAGAGCCCTAGAGCTGCTCTCCTTCAGAGGGCTTGAAGTGGTATGTGACGTATGAAATGACATGGCCTGTCTACCTCCTTGTCCTGATCAGAATAGACTTCCTAAGGCATATGAGTCTGGCCACCCCAGGCCTTGTGCAAAGCAGCCTATAAAAGTGGCTCTGGCTCATCTACGGGGCCTGCAGCTGTGGGCAGCTTTACTTCACTTTGGCTTGGCCTACACTGGCAGGCCAAAGCCTGAGGCCTGCCTTTTCAGTGCTCAGTGGTCACTCTTGCCTTCCAGGTCCCTGTGGTTCAGCTCAGTGAGGATCCTCCGGCCCCGGAGGACCAGCCACCCTCCTCCTTCTCTTACAGAAGTCAGAAGCCAAGCTTTCTTCTCCCCCCCGAGTCACATGTGCACTCATACCTGCTATACACATGCATGAGCACACACACACACACACACACACACACACACACACACACACACACACACACACCGCACACACACTGCGGATCTGAGCTCATCCCTCGCACTGGGTCTTACCTTGCACCTTCTTCAGGATTTTATATGTGAAGAGATTTTTTTATATAGAAATTTTGCCTTTTTTTTTTCTAAACACTTTAAACCTTTTAAAAAAGGCAGTTCTTGGTGGCGTGTGCCTCTAGCACTGGCTCCTATACCCTCCACGCTCCTGCTCAGGCCTCCTCCAGTCCCCTGCTTGGGCTTCCTTCCTACCCTGGCATCTTGCAAAGGCCCAAGCAGGGTCAGGGTGAGTTGACCAGAGGGAAAAGCCAGAAGCAGCCCTCTCTTCCTGCCCTACCTCTATTAACTACTTTCGCCCTGCCAGGCCCACACCCTGGAACCGGTGGACAGAGAAAGGAGCCAGTCGCTGTCCCCAAGGCTTCACTCTGAGGGGCGCTTGGTGTGGCCCACTAGCGCTACCCATGAAGACACATCTCCTGTCCCACGATTCATGCTAACAATAAAACCTTCCCGCAACTCCGGCTTTGTGGATGGCTGGGCAGGGTAGGAAATGGCAAACAGATTCTTGATGGTTCCTGTATTCCACCCGAATCAGGGGTCTGTGGGCTTCCAAGGGTGAAGCTGAGTCCAGTTCTTCCCCTGGGCCTTGGACATTTGAGTGGTCTGAGGACGGCAGCAGCAGGGACCCACTCTCCCCTGATAGCTTCAGGAATTGCTCTCTAGCCTGCTTCCCTGGTGGGTCACCGATGGCTGATCTCAGGCTCACTCACCAGCTCTATCTGAGAAGTTGTGCTGAGACTGTGCTGCCCCCACCCATAAAATCCTCCCCGAGCCTCAGTTTGCTGGGTGTTTTTATCATTCTCTGCACTAGGCTGAGATTATGCACAGAGGTTCTCCAGCCCTGGAGATAGGGAATGTGACCATCATGGTAGGCTGTATCCATGTCAGTTTTCCAAGATCTGGAAACCAATTGGGTTGTGTCCCAGGAGACTGGGACACACAGGAGACACTGGCTTGGTCTGATGCTGGTTCAAGAACAGCTTCAAAATCAGTTTTCCCAAATGGAAAATTCAAGAAGGGCAATCAAAGCAGAGCCACCAACAGGAGTAACTGCTCTTCAATCATCTCTGATGTGTTTTAGGGAAGACCCAGCATGGGGACCTCATAGAGCAGTGGCTCCCACCCTGTGGGTCACAACACTTCTGGGGGTCATCAAACAACCCTTTGACGGGGGTCACATATCAGACATTTACATTACGATTCATAGCAGTAGGAAAATTACAGTTATGAAGTAGCATTAAAAAAATGATTTTATGGTTGGGGTCACCTATGAATGGTTCAAGAGTGGCCTGGATGGCAGGCAGTTTGCCAGTGAGATGCAAGAGAAGTCTGTGTCTGCGGTGTGATTCTGGATGGGCTTCCTTCATTACTATTTTTTATGCAGACACCCTCCGCCCAAGGTTTCTTAGAGATGATGACCATCTGTGACTGGCAGCCTGGCATCTGCATACAGTTGAGAGCCGATCCCACCTCTGTCGTCACCCTCACCTCCTTCCTTGAAAGCCCTTGCTCCTGTGCTCAGGGTGACAAGTCACCAGACGCTCCACAGTAGTCATTGCAGACAAAAGTCTTCACTCCCCATTTCTAGAACAGCTCAAAGGCCTGACAGTACCAAGTGTTAGTTAGCCAACTCTGGGACACCAGACATTGTCATGTTCTGCTGGCGCCAGCATTCTCGACACACTGGTGGCTTTTTGGAAGTTTCTTCCTGGGATGAACTTACATCTTCCCTCTGACAGTGCTTCTCTCTTGTACAGGCACCTAGAGCATCAAGGGCCACTGCACAACTAGACAGACACATTCCTGGCAGCCCTATTCAAGGTTGCTCAAACCTCAGCTGCCCCTCCACGGTGGAGTAAGTGGCTGGGAATGTAGCTTAGTTGGTATGGAGCCCTGGGTTCAGCCCATAGCCCTGTGTAAGCCAGCCGTGGTGGTCTACACCTGTTAATCCCTGTGCTTGGAAAATGGAGGCAGGAAGAACTGAAGTTCAAAGTCACCCTCAGCTATATAGCAAGCTCCAGGACAGCCTGGATTACATGTGAGCCATTTCTCATCCCCCAAAAAATAACAATTATGGTCTATTTGTACATGATGATATGGCAATCAACCATAACTGCTATGTGCAAAAGACATAGGTGAGTCCTGCAGACTTAATGGTTAAGCAGAAGCCATGAAGGTAACATCTACAGGAGTTCATTTACATGACATTCAAGAGCAGCAAACCAGCAGTGCCCTGAACTGGGGAAGAAGGGCCACTGTCCAGCAATGGATACAGGGTGACAGGTGTGTTCTGACTCAGTCTGGGAAGTAGTGACAGGGCACACATCCATGTAAGAAGTACCACCCTGCACACTTAGGTCTGTGCATTTCACCATGTACAAATCTTGTTAGTACACTTTTAAATATTTTTAAATTTTGTGTGTATGGGTGTTTGGCATGCATGTGTGTCTATGCACCTGAGGGAGTTGGAACTGCTGCGTGGGTGCTGGGAATCGAACCCAGGGAGAGCAACCAATGCTCTGAGCAACGACTCCAGCCCAATAAACTTGCTTTTCAAAAAACCAACCTGGTTTCCAGCAGGTGTCAGGTCAGCCACCCAGGAGAAGAGCTTAGACCCCTTTATCACTGGACAAGGCCTGAAGCACAGCCGTCTAGCCGTTCGGCCTGGTTATGGCCTCAGGCATCCAACCATTGCTATAAAAATAGCTCCACTATTGCCTCCTGAAATCATCGTCCTTTCTGGGCTTAGTTTCTTGATCTGTTAAATGGGGTAGTAATGCTCCAGGGTATTAAACTACTAACCTTCAGTTATCTGTTGCTTTGTAAGCAACTACCATAAACTTGATGGCTGAGAATGACAATGTTCTTATTCACTTTTCCAGACTTATAGCAAGCCTAGGCCAGTCTCCTGTGTCCTTCCTGCAGCTACATCAGGTGGCCAGAGTGCAGGTCAGCAGAGGTTCTCTGCATGTCCCTCATGCATGTCACAGGCATGCTACTGTAGTGTGATGCCTGCTTCGCTGCAATGTTCCTCTGCTTCCTAGATGCACAGTGGTCTCAGGACTCCCTTAGAAAGGGCTTCAGCTGTGGAATCAACATTGATTCTGAGCAACGCTTGGAAATGCTGTGACATGATGTCACTTGTCAGTCAAAAACAAGTTAGGGCCAGCCCAGGCTCAAGGGCAGTAGCAGGGCCTGGTCAGCAGAGGTGGCTCTTCCAGGCCGGCTCTCTTCCCAGCCTCCTGTTTCTGAGGTGGCATCCTCTGTAGGGTCCTCTTCAGGGTTTGCCCTCAGCTCTTCTGTGTCTGGGTGTTCTCGTGTGCTGACCCTGGCTACTTGTCCTTGACTCCTCAACATGTAGCCACCAGTCTGTCCCCAGCCTGTTCTCAGAAACTCAGATAAAGGAGCCTATCCCAAGGCTGACATGGAGTATGCCTTCCCTTTAACCTATGCTTTAGCTCCTACTTGTCCTGGAAGCAACTTGTGGATGAGGCCCTGAAGAGCCAGCCTCTCACCCTGGGGCTGCCTTGGCCTATGAAGGTTTGGAACTTGGAGGTAGGCAGCTTATCCAAGGAGCCACAGTCAGCACAGACCCAGGTGGGGAGATCAGGGGAGGCTTCCTAGAGGAAGAGGTGCTGGAGCTGAGCAGGAATTGGCCAGGCCTGGGGTTGGAGACGGGCCCTGCTTCTGAGCATGGTATGCATGGTTCTGAGTCTGGAGAGATTCTCATTCCAGGAATGCCCTGCTGCCACAGCCTGGAGCTCCGTCTGTGGAGGGACAGCAGATGAGGCCGGAGCAGCAGACTGCAGGGGCAGAGTGGCGCTGCATGCCCTGGAATGGGCTTCAGGACTTGGGGAACGTCTGGAGTGCATAAAACATCCTGGCTCTGGTTAGAGGTCTGGGAAAGATGGTGGAACCAGGAACACTGTTCAGTAGTTAAGTCAGGTGCAGAGACGCCCCAGGCACAGTAGTGGCAGGGGTGATCAGATCAAGGGCACTAAGAAGTGGGACTTCCGGGCTCCATGCAGTGGGGAGCAAGTGGTCAGCAGGACTGGGAATGAGCACACTGAGAGCCATTGGTCTTACTAGGGCGTAGAACTCAGGGTCTGTGAGGTGGGGAAGGAGTGTTGATGACTTAATGACACTTTCTGATGTCCCCTGTCCCTCAGTGTCTCCGGTTCCCACACTCCCATTGATTCTCCAGAGGGTCTTGCCAAGGGCCCTCTGCAGTGACAGAGGCTGGCCTGTCTCTCTCCATGCCTCACTGGAGCACGAAAGTCCTCCTCCCTTCCACAGACTTTGTGACCTTATTCTTGACTCTAGGGACCTGCAGGGAAGGAGGAACATTGTACTTGGGCTGGCTGAAATGAAGACATTCTAAAGAGACACTGGCGTCTCCTAATCTGACTCTCAGATTGTTGAAGCCATGGACCCTGGGGAAATGGGGATTTCCCCAGGAATCTCATTCTTGCAGGAGAGGCCAGTGGGGGGTGGCGGACACCAGTGGAGAGCAGAATTTCAACTCTGACTTCTTGTCAAAGCAGCTACAAAAGGAAGGTCAGAGAGTTGAACCGGGGTCAACATTGTGTCAACACTGGTGAGAGTTGGACAGGGCCACCCCCAGGACTGCGTAAATATGCAAATCCTTGACCTTCTGTGTCAATTCATCTCACTTTAGGATCCAGAAAATGGATTTGCTCCTTTTCCCATCATGCCCACATGAAACAAACCTTTTTCTGATTTCCACTATTAATTTGGCTGTTTTAATTGTCTTATGGGTGTCTGAATTCAGCCTGCAGCACAGGCTGTAACCCCAATTCAATGACAATTATCTCAGAAGCAGGTCCTACTCCTCTCCTGGGATACCCACTGCTGTTCTGTCCGCTCCCCACCCAGCATCGATGCTGCTAAGGGAGGTTGAATAATCGAGAGGAAAGGTCTGAGAATCAGATGGTCCTCTGTCATATTCCTGTTCTTAGCTCTGCAGCCCCAGCATGTGATGTACAGTTCCTCTGAGCCTCGATTTCCTCAACTGCACAATAGTGGCCACTTTGCTAATGTTGTGAAGGTGAGATAGCCAATGACAGGTGCCTCATAAAAGGCAAGGTGCACATTAGTTGTTATGACTGAGGTAGTTGTCACTCATCACATCAGTAGTGACTCCGGATCTGCCCTTTCATTTGGAGGATCCCCATGAATCACTCTTCAGGGATTGCTGCGGCTTCCTTAACGCTGGGGCTAACAACAGCTGCTAGGCACAAAACCAGCTGGTCCCCAATTGTGATGGTTGCACTTGGGGTGCTTTGAGCTCTCAGTGCTGAGGTGACTCAAGCTCAGTGGTAAAGCTGTGAGTTTGCATCTTTTGTCCAGGCCAGCATAACTCCGGCTGGCCCTCTCTGCATCGGAAAGCACAGACAGCCTCAGGACATAAGGGCACCCTGACAGTAAAGTGGGCCGGGTATGTATGTGCCAGCACATGCGCACCATGGCGTGTGTATGTGTATGTGTGCACATGCCCATGCATGTGGGCCAGAGGACAATTTTATGGAGTTGATTCTCTCCCCCTACTGTGGGTTCCTGGAACTGCACTCGGGCTTGTGTGGCAAGCCTTCCCAACACACTGACTTCAAAGCCATGCTGTCCATGTTGTTTCTTCAGGAAGCCCTGCCCTGCCCTTCGTCGCCTTTGGGTTGGCTCTTGGCACAGGAGCCCCTTGTCTGCCTTCACTCCCTTCCAGCCCTCGGCTGCAGCTCTTACGGGGCTCCTCTCATCTCACCTCTCTGTTCCATGCCCCGTCCAGTGATAGATCGCTCTCCATGCTACCACCTGCCATCTCTAGGATTCCTTCCCAGATGCAGATGTCCCAGACAGGGTTAGAAGCCTGCTCTGCTCCCCACAGCCCCTCCACATGGCATGTTCTTTCCAAGTCCTCCTCCCAGACATCAAGCCCTGAGCCAAGGAGCCAGCTCTATTTATTCACTTTGGTTATTTAATTAACCAGTACCTGCCATCTCAGCTAGGTGAGTGTTTGTTGATGGACAGACTGACACATTGGAAATGAATGACCGAGCCAAGCACCCTATAAGCAGATCACAGCTGTAACCTCAGCTTCATGCCAAGCAGCAGAAGGCTGTTTCTCCCCACCCCCCTGCCCCGCCCCCAGGAGTCCCGGAGGCTAACATGAAAGGGTCCAGGCTAATAGCAGTTTCTGACCATAGAAGGGCCCAGCTGTAACTGACTCATTCCAGCCCTCTGGAGTCCCATCTGGACCTAACAAGGGCTGGGTGGGTTCAGAGGCCCTGGGAGGAAGGAGTTTACTTTGATGAGCATCTGCCCCAAGCAAACTTCACACACAGCATCTCTCCTAATGTTCATCTAAGCTATCTATGCCTGCAGCCTCTCATTTTACAGAGGAGGAAACCCGTGATCAGAGAATAGCCATGACTCACACAGGGACAATGAGGTGCATACTAACTATGGCTCCTGAGCCCTGTCCTGTCCTGGTTCGATATGAGGCAGGGTCACTTCACAGCCATCACACACTCTAGTCCCTAGTATAACCTGTTGAATGAGGAGCACACTCACCCCATTTGCAGGAAAGGGGCCAGAACTCAGAACATAGCAAGGCCTCATCTGGTCACAAGGCCGTCCATCTCACAGCTCAGCTGTTCTTCAGGATTGACTAAGGTGTTTTCATTGAAGACCAAGAACCTTTCCCCCCACTTGGGAGGAGAGTGGGGGGCAGTTCTGGGGTACTTCCTGCTCCCAAGTCAAGTTTCCTCTCAAAGGGCAATGAAGGTTGGGATCCCCTAGAAGAACCTGAGGGTGCACCAGGTTCCATGTTCCTGCTGGCCCTGGCAGTGTAACTTTACCTCACGTATCAGCAGTGCTGGGTGTGTGTGTGTGCGC
Source organism: Cricetiscus sungorus (assembly GCA_030556225.1). Taxonomy (NCBI): domain Eukaryota; kingdom Metazoa; phylum Chordata; class Mammalia; order Rodentia; family Cricetidae; genus Cricetiscus; species Cricetiscus sungorus. The sequence continues at coordinate 23,175,918 of JANBXA010000031.1, read as the reverse complement.
GTGTGCGTTGTGTGACATATCTTTTCCACACATTCCTTAAACTTTTAAATATTTATAAGAGTGGGGTGGGTGCATGGTATACATGCCCGTTAAATGTCCGTCTTAGACCTGCTGCAGCATGAGGGTGACACAGGGTGTCCTGTAACCTACCCTCATTCCACAGGAGTGAAAAGAAAGATGATGACAAAGTACAAACTGTGGAGAGCTGATGGTAGCACCTACTTATCCAGAGAACCAAGGAAGGCTGCCTGGCAGTGATAACACCCAGTCTCTTCAAAGACAAACCAGAGCTGAAGAGAGGGAGGGTGACTAGGGTGCTGGGAGACCCCTGTTGGACACACCCACATCCACATCCCAGGGACAGTAACATCCTGCCTGTACCTGCCCTGTCCTATGCTCTCCTGCTCACACATGATCATGACCACGCTTCCAGGAGGCCTTTGCCTGCTCCGTGACCCCAAGTAAAGAGCCACACCTCTCTGGGATTGGCTCTGCTGCCATCTACACAGGGTGTGGCATACCTGAGACAGTACCAGCACAGTGCTGAGTGTGGCACTGCACCGGCCTGGCTGCTGGCTGAAGTAAACGCAGTCCCTGCCAGGAGTCTGAAACACAAGCAGTGAAGACACAATAAAACCCTGCTTCTTTCTGTCTTGGGTCATCTGGGATGTTCTGGTCTCTCTGTGAGCCCCAGGGCCCTTACTCTACACATATTACCCATATGCATACAAATTTATTTTAAAATCCAAATGCATTTAGACTTCATGAAAACTGTATCTGGAAGGTGCCTTCAATGTCCATAATGATTAATTCCAAGGAGGGGAAACAGAGGCTTTGCTCTCCGTACCCTCTTGTCGGAAGCTGTCTTATAGGGGCTGCAGTCAGATCCTGAGAGCAGGAGTGTGGACTAAAGAAAGACTAGCTAAAGACATTAAAGGAAAAGACAGAGACACATAATAAAAGCAGGAAGGCAAATCAATCAATACTGAAATGCCAAGTTTATTTTTCACCACTCTTATATACCTTGACCAAAAAGGGGAACATGGTATTATGTTTATAGGGTAAACAGACTTTTCTTCCTCTTTTCTCCAAGGATTCAGTAACCACACCTTAGGTTGAACTTCTTGTTACCTGGCCTTGAGGGTCAGGAGTAACCCCACCTCAAATCAGGTCTGTTGTTATTTAGAATAAGATACCCAAGGCCAAGATCGGGCATCCTACTGTAGCCATACCTTTGACCTTTAGGTCTCATGATTTATTGAGGACAGTTTTGAACTCTCTGCCCTTGAGCCAAGATGGAGTAGAGCCGTCTTTATGTGCACTGACACCCCTCACACCACATTGACGCCCCCCCAGCCAGCACCAAGCATCTTTGGGACACCGGCAGGAAGTGACACCATCTGTGTCTGTGGCACAAGTGGACAAGGCTCAACAACTAACAGCCAGGTCCAGCAAGTGGTCCAGGACATCCCACTCCTGACTGCCCTATAGAGCAGGAGCTCGCAAGAAATGCTGTGGGAGAGGCGTGCTCTACTGAACTACTTCCAAGCTGTGGATGACAATGCTAATAGGCTACATTTCAGAATTCTATTATTTACTTTTTCAATTTCTTGTTTGTTTTGTTTTTCAAGACAGGCTTTCTCTGTGTAGCTCTGGTTGTCCTGGAACTCACTTTGTAGTCCAGGCTGGCCTTGAACTCAGAGATCCTCTTATGGGATGAAAGCCATGTGCCACCACTGTCAGGCTTCTTTTTCGAATAGGTCTGCACATCTTTAGGCTCATCACCTGCATGCGGTGCCTTTGGAGACCTGCAGAGGGGGTAGATCTCCTAGAATTGAAGTCAACAGGCACTTGTGAGCTTCTGGGGACCAGGCTCAGGTGCTCCTAATTGCTGAGCCATGTCTCTGGGCACCTAGATTTCAGAATTCTAATACAAATAGTCAGAATCCTTCATGTCCATCATCCCGGTATTCTAAATTCTTTTACTCTGGCAGCCTCTGCTTCATTCTCAAAGCTGGGTCTAGGAAGACCACAGTACCTTCCCAGAATCTGGAGGACAGTAAAATGTTGGGGGTGGAGGTCAGGACTCACTTCTCTTAGAGGGAAGGGATCGGGACGTTTTCCTGGCTTTTTCTGGGAGCTGTATTTTGCTTTGTGTTTGCTGTAGTCTGGTTATCCCTTCCACCGCAGGGCCTTCCTCACGTCCCTGATGGCCAGGCTGCCTTTTGCTCATTCGAGGGGCACCAAGTCAAGTTCAGATCAGCCTTGAGCAGAGCCTGTGCGGAAAGCCAAAGAAAGTTAATGCTGGTGCCAAATAAATGTTACGGCTTTCTGAAAGGAAAAGAAAGAAAAAAAAACCCACTTTCTCTCCCCCAATCAAGCCCTGGGCACCTAGCAGGCAGATGCAGGGCAGGAGCAGAGCTGGGAAACAGACATACAGAGAGCTGGGCAGTGGTGCACGCCTTTAGTCCCAGCAATTGGGAGGCAGAGACAGGCAGATCTCTGTGAGCTCAGGGCCAGCATTGTCTACGGGGCTGAGTTCCAGGACAGGCTCCAAAGCTATAGAGAAAGAAACACTGTTTCAAAAAGCAAAAAACAAACAAACAAAGTTCCACAAACATAAACAAAAACCAGAATGCAAACTGAGCAAGGCATGCAAGCCAGTGAGCAGTGCCCTCTACAGCCTCTGCTTCAGGGCCCAGCTCGGGTTCCTGCTTTGCTTCCTGCCCTGACTTCCCTTCATGATGGAATATAAATGGTAAGCTGAAGTAAATCTTTTCCTGCCCAGGTTGTTTTTTCATGGTGTCCTATCACTGAAATAGAAATCTAACTAGGAAAGATGTGGTGCTGTACCCCTTTAGTCCCAGTACTTGGGAGATAGAGACAGGCATTCAAGACAAGCTTTGTCTACAGAGCGAGTTCCAGCACAGCCAGGGCTACACAGAGAAACCCTGTTGCAAAAACAAAACAAAGAGAAATGCTTGTTAATTTGCAAATACTTTCCAGGCCCAGGGTGTGGGACTGACTGCCTCCTAAACCCAGACCGGATTAGGGCTAAAAGAAAGGGTTTAAAGTCTCTGCCATGAGGATGGACAAGGGGCTCCAAGAGAATGGCCTGCAAAAGTTCCCAGCCCAGAGGTGCAGGAGACTGTTGTGCTCAAGACCGGAGAAAGCAGGAGCAGACATAGCAGCACTCAGGACTAGAATTGGGCTAGCCTTTGTGAGCTAGCAAGCTCTGCCCCGATGGTCCTGTTGTGGGCTCAAGCAAGCCTGGCCACCAGATTTATTCGGCATTGAACACTTTTCCTCTAACAAACCCTGTAAAATCTCAGAACTATAGGAGAGCCACATGGATGGATGGCATAATAACTATCTGGCCTGGTACCTGACTCACCAGCTGCCATAGTTCTGCCATCTT